>JANRGW010014302.1:0-24528 GCA_024733675.1 Psilopsiagon aymara | reverse complement strand
TCTGGACTTGTTCCAACAGTTCCATGTCCTTTTTATGTTGAGGACACCAGAACTGCACACAATACTCCAAGTGAGTAAGACATTATAAAGAAGTCTGTATCATGTGGTCAGAGATGTATGACTGTTATGTCTATCCTACAGACAAGATGTAGATCTCCTAACTAGTCCATGCCCACACACTAATGAGCAGTGATCTTTTCTCACTTGCCTTTCAGAGCATGTCACTTTGCATTCTGGAATGAGACAGACAAAAGGTGAAATCTAGGCCCCCTTGAAGTCAATGCCTTGACTGGTCTTTCTGCCTGGTCTTTCTGATGTAAATAGGGCCAGGATTTCATTCTCTGCCTGAAATTCTTTTTGACATGAAAAAGCATCGTTAGGGTCTTTTTTATGTCTGACTTAGAGAGCTGAAGGAGTCCTAAAGCTAAGTGATGAAACAGTGCTAAGAAGTTGTGGGGCTGCTGTCACCTGGGACCAGCTGCCCCAATTCCTGTAACCAGATAATCTGCTTATTTGACATTTCTGGGGTCTCTGTACACTCCCTCATGATAGATCTCCTCCTCCTCCTTGAATAAAGCACAGTAAAACGTTTGACCTTTTCCAGCCTTTAGAGTTTCATTGTGTTTTTAAAAAGGAAAGTAAAGCATGGAAAAACATCTGCTGAGGGAGAATTTTCTCATTTGAATAGCACACTCCAATTGAGTATAAAGAAAACAGGCTCAGAGAGACCTATGCCTGTGACTTCCAATACAGGACAGAGTGCTGTAAAAGTGACTTCATTAGTAAACGTATGAGCATCTCCCCAGAGGAAGATCCTAAATCAGAAAGGAGCATAGGGCATCAGTTAGCAAATCATTACCTCATCTGGAAACTGAAGTTCACTGTCTGGTTTCTATCAAAAGTGACAACGAATTCAGAAGGCTTCACCCTAGACCTTTCACAAAACCTGCTGTGCAGCTCAGCATAACTTTCAGTCACTAATCAGGGGGCACCCAAGCCTGCAATATTAAAAGGAAAGTTGAAGTCACACCAGAAATTCCAAGAACTGGTGAGGGGTGTGAAGGGGACCAGGGAAGGAGGAATTATTAGAGTAGGACATGCCACAGGGTCTGCATTAAGGTGTATTTAGCAGAGCTGTATGTATGAATGTATGTGTGTATGCATGAACTTGCACCGTGCTTGCATTTTTAGCCCACAGTAGCTGTCTCTCAGTTTTTATGAGCACTAGAATTCACTAAGCCCAGAGAAATAAAACTGGTGAATTAAAAAGAAGTTCTCTTTGTTTGGTTTTGAGACAGGATATAACACACAGGTCTTGCCGGAGCAAGACAGGAAACAGGTTTCCTCCTGTTTGGGAGGCAGTCATGTTAGTCCCAGTGCCTTTCTGATATGCCATCAAACTAATTACTTGCCTAATGGGAACTGAAATAGATTTCCATTCTCTTGATGTGTAGGAAGATGAGGAAGCATGTGCAACATCAAGAAGGGCATGGGGACCACATTGGATGGGAGAGCCCTACAAAAGAGCCCTAAACGCAAGACGCTTTAAGAGGCACATGGGAGGCATGAACCCAAAATAGACACCTGATAGCTCTGCCCATTTGGCAGCAATTAAAGACCTAAGAGTAAGTTGTGAAGTTCTGCTTGAGTTCTGCTGTTTGAATCCAAGATTTTCTTCAAGCACCATCTTTAGCATCAATCCTGTCTTTAGATACGTGACTCTAAATTCCTTAAATTCTAATGCTCTTACAGTAGGACACTTCTGGAAGCAGGAGTTGTATCAATAAAGTGGATCATTATTGCAATTAATTTCACTGAAAGACAATTGAAACAGAACGTAACATCAATTCCCTATCTGCTCACCTCAAGCAGTTAAGCCATCCCTAAACCAAACCTACAAGTAAATACCTGCTTGCAAGCTGAGGCAGCCCCAATTACTAGAGGGTGGAGGGGAGATGGGGAAAAAGAGAGTAGAACATATTCTTGAAAGGCCATACATTTCTCTCTTTATCCTGTCTCATTTTCCAAAGCATATTTTTGAGATCAGAGGGGATATTTTCCATTTTGTTGCTTCGTGATTAAGTGGAACAAGCGCATTTGCTCTCATTGGTTAATTAGAAATACCTGCTATGTAGATGTAACTTTTTCCAGTCCCTTGCTTCTTAGCAAATAAAAAAATCTATTTTGGCTTCCCTGCGCTGACCCTTTAATTGAACTAACACGGGTTTTGTTGCTGTTCTTTGTTTTTAAATAAGCAATTTTGTACTTGCAGATTTTAATTTCCCACATGGCAAAACGCTTCTGAATGTTGCCAAATCCCAGGCACTGGGGCCAGAGAAAGTGCATCTCTGGTTTCCCACACCCAATTAGGAAAAAAAAGTTATCATCAAGCATCCCTGCTGACCAGCCCTTTGCCATGACATTCTGTTGGTTTCACGTGAGAGATCATCTTGATGTGCTATGCTAATCCTGTCACTAATTCCATTATTAAAGTTATAGAGGTGTGAGATCAAGATTCTGCTACCTGCATGAAGCCCAGCAGATTTCCCCATCCCTCCTCTCCCTGCAAAGAGAGAAGAACCTTATTGTATGCACGTAAGCTATTTATAGTAGGCTTACAGAATTCTAGTCAACACTCTCTTGAAGAGTAGTCCTTTACTGACAGAGTATTAGATGGGGGATTTTTGGCCATATATTATCTTCAACATCAAGGTGCAGAGGGAGAAATCGCTAAGACCTAAGCTGGCAATTTTTTTAATGACAGTTTTATGTGTTCATTACTCTTGTGTTTTTGCCAGGTTTGTTAAGCAGGAAGTAGGTAACAACTTGCAATCTTGTCCACTGGCATGCATACACACATTAATGGGCCAGATGGAGCTGCAGTGATTTTAGCAGCTGAGGGCCTTGGCTATTATGTTTATACAGGTCAGGGGAGAAGGGGAACAGACAACTAATTTAATATAACTGTAGAGCCATAGTCTTCACTAAATTGGACATAGGATGCAAAGTGTAGAAGAAAGAGAAAATCTGGCTCCTTTTCTTGGCTCTGCCACTGATCTAGTTTGCAGTTGTAAGCAATTCTATTTACCCCATCTGAAACACAATTGGAATGCTTCTCTCTGCCTCAGTATGGAGTTCTGAGAGGGAAACGCACAAATGATTTCTCAAATTAGCTGACTTTTCCCCTAAAACTTCAAATGTGTAAGCTGCCCCTTCCATGAGTTTCTTTTTCATGGTTGACAGCGTGCTTAGTTTTTTACTCTTGTAGGCTTGCTTGTAATAATCGACAGATTTTAACAGTAAATTACCTTCTCTTTAAGGTATGTATTGTAATAATTTTGCTTGCACTGTGCATTATATTTTAAACAAAAGACTTAGGTTTCTTTATTTCCCCCTTGAGATTATAAACACTTCTGAATAGTAATTTATTACTGTAGAATTTCACAATGGTAATTTATTACTGCAGAATTTCACCTGCTATTTGCTAGTTTAACAGATGCACAGAGTTGTATTAAGCGTGCATGGTTGTGACATCTTGTCAACCTTTTTGTGCAGAGGCATAAACTAATTTGAGGCTTTGACATAATTTATTATCAATAAACTGTAGGTAGTCTATGAATGTGATACATTCAAACAAAGCAAAACAGCATCAACTATTTCTTTTTGAATTGCTAGCAATACTCTGCTTCTATGTGTCTCCTGGTTCATAGCTTTCACCACTGTATTCAATACATATTGCCCAGGTCATGTGCATTCACAGGTTTCCAAAATCTTTTATCTTTTCCTTATCGCTACTTTCAACAAATCTATAAAATTGCATCCAAAACTGTCCTTTCTTCTGTCCTCTCTCACCAATCCTCTTGACATTGAGAGGGTAGAAGGAGAGAGGTGGTCCTTCTGTACTGTGGATTGCAACCAATAAGCCTAAGACATATTTGATGTAGCCTGAAATAATTCGTGCTCGTTGCATGAAAAGCTGATCTTTTTTATGACAATTTTCTGAATGTGGATGTTGATTTAACTCAAAGACTGCTGCTTCCAGGAAGAAAAAGGTAATACAGCAGATGAGGTGACTTAACCTCAAATACTAAAGGATTATGAAAGGACCATTACGCTTGGCCCTGGCTGACCCCAAACCATGCTGGTCCTAGTGAATTTCTTTAAGAATAATAAAGTCTTTAGCACTGAAGCTTCCATCACAGCAAAAGCAAAATGCAGTTCAGCAAAAAGAGAAAGACAATTCCCTTGAGAAAAAGAACAGACTCCAGAATCTGTAAGAAAATAGACCTTTCTAAGGGCCCTTCACAAGACAAGTCATTTCAGGTTAGGCAGATATACATATAAACAGCTCATGATTTACAACTTTTTCCCTCAAAATACTCTGCTTGCTTGTAAAAGTGCATAGCATTTTTGCTTGAAGAGGCTACTGTCACTATGAACACAAAGGAATCCTCAAACTCCCTGGATTTTCCAAATAATCATTACTAATATGAAGGATGCTATAGCCCAGAGCCTGGTTTAATAGTGGTAAAATCAGCATTAAGAGGCTGATATGTAAAATTTGAGACTAAGTGCCAAAGAGATCAGAAAGGGTACGGAAATGCCAACAAGCCTTAGAAGAAGGCCTATCATATGCAGAAATCCTTCCAGCCTCAGGAAGAGCAGTCTTCTGCCATGAAGTGCTATGCTAAAATCAGGGAAGCCCAATGTGTTTAATTGTGTTAAATGCTGACAGCAAATTACAGTGGAATACATATATGAAGAACAATGCCAAGTTATAGGGCCATACTTCTTGAAATCAAAGTGATATGGACAGCAATGGGAGCAAGACTTTACCTGTGTTTGCAATGAGCTCATTTTGCAATTGATCTGCAAAACTCCATATGCGTTAGCATGCTTTCGACTATAATGGCCATTATAATTTCTCTTCATCTATGATGCATTGTTCAGATACTTTTCATTAAGCTGTTTGTCTGAAATAGCCAGAATACTGAACAGCTGCAGGATCCTACACGTTTATCAAAGCTCATAGAAAAATATGAATGTCTTAGGTTGTGTTATTTGAGAATTGATATGTTATTATACCATCTTTAAGGGCTTTATTATAATGCTTGGGTACAGGAAAGAAAACTTAAAACTAACTATTCATTCTGAATTTGGGGATTTCATTTAAGCTAAGCTGTGTAATGCTCAAGATGGGTGATTGCTGCCATTTTCTTCAGTGATCATGTAGGTGGGTGCAATTTATATACTTGTGGTTTCATGGGTATAAATGGCGGGTGACATGAGCTCTCTACCAGGAAAACAAGAGCTAAACAAATACTGAAAATCTATAAAGTTCATAAAAGTGGTGTTCCTCATTCCCCTACTTCATTTTTCACCGTCTTGATACTTTTTAGGTTGTCTCCCTTGACTGAGTAGTGTGCAAACTGTACTTATTCTGCAGCTTATCAGATGCCAGATGCACTATATTACCACTTACAACTGTTTTCTGATCAAGTTAAAAGAACACATGAGCAGTAAATGGGGTTTCAGAGAAAACAAAGCTCATACAAACAAGCTATTCTGACCTCCAAACATGCCCTTGAAACCACCAGACTTCCAGCCCTTGGTACTGCATCACCCAGACCTGCATCCTTGGAAAACCAAGGTGGGTTTTCTCATATTGCTGTCATGCTCTGTGGCAGAAAGAACGAGATGGAATCTTCCACATATCTGACGGTCTTAGTCACCCTAGCTCCTGCCATTCTCCTTGCATTTCTGTTAGCAGAGCTTCAGAGAAACAGATTCAGTTCACACCTCCCTCCTGAATCTTCAATATTTATTTTGATTCTTTATGTTAATAAATAAATAAAATCCATAGCTTTAGTTGCAGTATAAAACAGCACAATTCACTGCCGGCACATAGAATTGATATACCAGATATTTCTCATTTATTAGCTTCATTCCTTTGCCTAGTCTCCTACAGTAATGTTATTATTTCCCATGAGGGTCACGTGAGATTTTTCTCTTGCTTGCTTTGTACGTGTCTTTGTGTGTGCTTATTTATTTAATAGGCATTTCCCCCTTTTATCTGCTACTTATTTAAAGCTTTCACTCTACCTATTTGATCTGAATACATTGGCTATGTGTGGCCTGTTTGCAACCAGGTCTGCTCTTAATAGTGTATTTACACCAGGTTTCCACACAATACCGAAGAGATCCATAACCAAAGTGATTTAGAAGGTGATTTCGATGTTCCTTTCCCCAGAACTGCTCTCCCTTTCTCAACAAGTAGAAAATGACACTGAAGGGAAAGGATTTGCTTGCAACTCTGCTGTAAAAGCACTTTTCTCTTCTTCAAAGCAATCTCCCCAAGGGGCAAAAGTTAAACCAGGTTCTCAGGTACTTATTTTAAGAACAGGCCTTTTTTTTGGCTCCTGTCAGAAGCACAGCACTGGTTCACGGACTGTCTTTACGATGTACATCCTCCTCCCTCACCTAAGGCTACTCTGAGGAAACACGGATGCCCTACGAGTAGCAGCTCTTCTCTCTCCTTGTCCTGTCCTGGAGGGCAATGGAGAAGGTTGAGCATGACCAACTTCCAGCCATCCCACCTCCCCGCTCTTGCTGTGTGGGAATGGGATGTAGCCCCAGTGGCACTGCGTGGTACTTGACTGAAAGCTGGCATTGCAGATACTGCAATGTCACCAGCTCCTGTAGATTTGGCATTGTGGTGTGACTGCGGTGACAGGAAATCACTGGCAAACCTGGTTAGGGATATCACTGATTGGGGAAGTGCCCATATGGCATGACAAGTGCTGGGGGCAGCATTTCAAGGAGTCTAACTCAAGACTCCAGTGTTCCCTCTACTAGCAAAGCTTTATCTCTTTCTGCCCCCTGCACTGCATCACTACCAACATGAGTACAATGGACAAGACTGAAACTATTAAAGTCTTTGTGTGATGCAATGGCCCTGGGGAGCAAAAGGGTTTACAGGATTTTATAGAATTGACACATCCTCACACAGTTCTGTAAACTGGTATATAAATGTGGAGGCCTCTAAGACCCAGTCAACTCCACCATCACAGTAAAATGCTTTCTTACATACCACTCTGCCTTGTGTGGCTGAAGACTCAGTTTTGACAGGCCTTAAAGCAGTTCTGTCTGAAAAGCTTTTATAGAAGAATCTTTGCTCCAACCTTGCTGAAAAGGTCAAGCACTTTTTCTTTACCTCCTTGCCTTTCAGAGGCACTCAGGTCTAAACCGCAGAGATCTCCATTTTTACTTTCTGCTTGCCTCATTTAGTAACATTTACAACTTTTGTCAGCTCAGGAAATTCTTTGGTTTTCAATAATGAAAGAAGACTTAGAAAGAAAGGCTAATCTCAGCCCTGAATGCAGCTAAGATATTCTCAAGGGAGTCTTCTATCCCTTTTAATCTAGGAGAAGAAATTAAAATATCACAGATACCAGCCTAATGGTATTTTAAAGAAATATCCAGTCTAACTAACGTTTTTCCCTCTTTCCTACTTCACAGGAAGTTTCAGTCAGTCAAAAAGAACATTTAGTGTTTATGCACAATCGCAGCAACACCTCCAAACTCACCCCTCTTCCACCTAAGAGCCACTGGCCAAAGTCAACTCCTCTAGAAGAGCAGGCAGTCAGTCACTCCATCACAGCTGTAAATGGCAGCAAAGGTGCATGGATGGAGCTGCTACCCAGCTCTCCTTGGCATGCGACAAACAAAAGTGCCTTTTCCTTGCTTTGCTCTTGAAACCATGACACAGAAAACCCCAGCTAGGGCATCGTCCCCCACCACCAGGTCAGGAGGAAGAGAAGTTCTTGGATCATGGAAAAAGTATGGGCACCAAGCTTCTATTTAGGTGCTGATATCCATTAGCATCACCCACTATCTTTGTAGGTTGCAGCAATCTAGAGAGCCTGCTTCTGAGGGACTATATAGTCTGACGGGAAAAGCAAGCTCACTTCTGAGAGTCACCTCTGACAATGTTTTTCCCACTCCAGGTTTGAGCAAGTCACCCGCAGGAAAACCTAAGCAGGCTATTATCAGTCTGCTGACACAAGTAGCTTTTTGCCTGCTATGTCTACCAACAGGCTATATTATAGTCTTTACATATCTTTAAGTCCTTCAGACAAAATGAAAAGGAAACACAAGTTAGACCCATTTTGCTAGGCATGTAGGAAAAGATTTCCATCACTGCAATGCCTGTAATCAATTCGGTTTTCTGCAAGAACACTGCTGTTGAACACTATTTCTCAATGTGGCCAGAGGCTCTCACTAATTACAAAGCTGCTCTTCAGCTCCTCAAAGCTCCTCCTTTCCAGCCCTAGGAAAGGATTATCAGCAATTCATGGAGAGGAAATGCACCTCCTATCTCCCCACTATTTACTTAACTCTCTCCCAACCGTTCGTGTGTCAAACTTTACACATGACATACCAGATAACAGTGGCAACCCAGAAGAGAAGAACATCCATAGTATTCACTAGCATGTTGTCTTTCATTTCCATTAGCCAAAAATCCTGTGAGGCAGCTGTATGGCACATTAGAGACAGCTTTACACAAAGGGCCCTTCTTTCAGAGATTTCTTTGAGCCTGTCTTGCAGTTCACACTGCAGACCAGATCAAAAGATGTTTTCCTCCATTTTAATAGAGAAATCTGAGAGTGATAGTATCAGAGAAGTAAAGGGAGTAAAAGAAAGACTAAGAGGTTACTTGGCAATTAGGCAATCTTGATTATTTCCTTCTTGTCATGCTAAATCTTTCAGCTGGCTATTGGGAGGAAATGATTTTCTATTCTACTTGACACTGGCTTCACAGCTGATTTTGTTTCCATCTATCTGCCTAATCCATTTTATCTATCGGTTTTAATTTGGCCCTATCCCCACTTCTATTTGCATGCTTCCCATAAGCATAAACAACAACAACAACAATCTCTTTTCTTTTACATAGGGGAAAAAAAAGAGCATGTTTTTCAGGTGAGAGGCATAAGAGTAAGAGCAAAGGTGGGAAGGCCACTCAAAAGTGTAGGTGCTACCTTTGGCAGCATAAAGATTCAGAAATCTTTTCTTCATGCCCCAGAGAACTCCAGTGTGCAGATCCAAGTCACTACTGGGTCATCTGTCTCACTCTACCTGATCAAACGTATAACGCAGCTGTATATGGAAGTGATACAGACACACAGGGAAGTTAGCAGCTCTCAGAATTGCAAACGTCAGATCAAAGCCTTTGAAATGGGCCATGCATCCAAGGGACAGCTGGAGAACAAAGAGGCAGATAATACTAATGTATGTCTCGCAAGATATTTTTGTGAGCAGCTTTGCTGCCACATTCTCAACCAACAGCCACTTCTTTAGTTGTGAGGACTCACTACCAGATAAAGGAATTGCAGTCCCCATAGTGTACCCATGAAAAACCACGAATCACAGTGCAGGCAATTCAGGCATCTCATCAAACATTTTCATCGTTACAGGGAAAGTAGTCTTGCCAACACACCCCCTGGGTTTACTAGGTTTCCTCATAGAATCTACCTCTATACTAGTGACAGGACAAGGGGGAATGGCTTAAAACTGAAAGAGGGTAGAATTAGATTAGATCTTAGGCAGAAGTTCTTCCCTGTGAGGGTGCTGAGGCCCTGGCACAGGGTGCCCAGAGAAGCTGTGGCTGCTCCATCCCTGGCAGCGTTCAAGGCCAGGTTGGACAGGGCTTGGAGCAACCTGGTCTAGTGGAAGGTGTCCCTGCCTGTGGCAGGGGGGTTGGAACTAGATCTTTAAGGTCCTCTCCAAAGCAAACCATTCTGCAATCCTATGATCTTGGTCTATACCTTGAAAGAAGCATCCAAGCTTCAGGGCAGAAAAGCTTCGAGTGCGTAGTCAAAACTCTTCTGTGATTAACAGCTTGCTTCTCCATGGCTTTGTGTCATGATTTAAACCCAGCAGCAACTGAACACCATGCAGCCACTCACCCACTTTTCTCCTCAGTGGGATGGGAAAGAGAATCAGAAGGGTAGAAGTGAGAAAACTCCTGGGTTGAGATGAACAGTTTAATAGGTAAAGCAAAAGCCGCTCATGCAAGGGAAGCAAAAGAAGGAACTCATCCACCACTTCCCATGGCAGGCAGGTGTACAGCCATACCCAGTACACCAGGACTCCATCACATATAACAGTGACTCATGAAGACAAATGCCATCACTCCAAACGTACCCCCTTTTTCTCTTTCTTCTCCCTGCCTTATATGTGGAGCATGACACCATATCGTCTGGGACATCCCTTTGGTCAGTTGGGGTCAGCTGTCCCAGCTGTGTCCCCTCCCAGCTCCTTGTGCACCTCACTGGTGGGGTATGAAGCAGAAAAGGCTTTGCCTCTGGGTGAACACTGCTCAGCAGCAACTGAAACATCCTTGTATTACCAACACTGTTTCCACCACCAACCCAAAACACAGCCCCATACCAGCTACTACGGAGAAAACTAACTCTACCCCAGCCAAGACCAGCACAACTTTGAAACCCTGTGACTCACAATGTGCATGGGAGCCAGGATCACAAAGCCCTTATTTCACATCTGCTATTGCTGCAGTGCATCTGCCATTCAGAACCAACTATATATGAATCACTTCCTCCCTTTGGTGTGAGAAGCAACCTGAGGTCCTCAATCTGAAAGGAGTAGAAGCACAAGGTATTACATTACGGCTTTGATTTATAATTAAGTAAGCATTGAGACTCAGCTAGGAATTCTGCCAGACAACTTTATACATTAGAACAGGGATTCTGAGAAGCCCATTTACGATGTCACCCTGAAAACTAGAAGCATGTCCAGGATGCAGGCTCCCAGAGCAGAAGCTTTTCTTCTGTAGGCTGACTTCTTTCTGATAATGGTAGCTAGCCACTGATAGAAACACATGGATCAGATCATCGCAGACAAAGCAAGAAGATTGATATTGTTTTGATCTATCGCTGCATTGGCTTCAGCGCATACCTGAGAACCTCAGGAAGGGACATGCTGTGGCCACCATTCCGCCATCCCTTGATAACTTGTTTTTTGAGTTCTCCACCTTTCTTGTTCTGACCCCTCATTCCTTAAGTGCTCTCTCTCTGTTTTGCTGGGGCTGCTGCCTTCGTTAGAAAGATTTTCAGCTTTGATTAATTATTGAGCCCACGCTGCTGAGGGTTTTCTATTCTCCAGTTCTCATTACTGATGCCTTGCAGCCTGTGTGCTTCACTGGTCCCATTGCAGGATTTGATGGATGCACCCGTGAAGTTTTCCTGCCTGCAAAGCCAGCCTTGCCTTGTGCTGATTTTGTTTGGTGGGCAGGGAATTTCGCTTTTGGCTACAGTGAGCAGTAAAGCATACGCACTGGGCAAAGTATTATTATTATTATTATGGTGGAAGCAACACGAAATTCTTGCTTCTTTGCTTTCTGCATATTTCCTCTTCAAATCTGTTTCAAAAACTCTCCCCAACGGCCATTTTATTCTCAAAGTTGCTGCATCTTCTTACGGAAGATTCACCAATACATTGCTCTCTCATGGGAGACCAATATTCTTTCTGGTTGTTTGCTTTAATCTGGAATGAAAAGCTATCCAGAGTGAAAATATGTTTTTCTTTGTTTATACTCCTTGTGCTTGGCTGCATAAGCTTCACTGAGGCTGACCAAAACATTTCTCTTTGTCTTGATGAAATAAAACTCTTTTCTGTGATAACCCAGACTTAAGAGAAGGGTCAAAAGCACCACAGAAGAGGCAACCCGATGGGAGTACAGGGCCCATATAAGACAACAAGCATGAGGTAGGTCCTGTGTCACAGCTTCCAGGAGGCTCTGAAGAGGCTTAAACCTGAAGCAAGTGAAATGTTTTCACATTTCTGAGAGTCTGTTTTCCTTGATACTCATCATTTAAAGACAAATTTCTTTAGGCTGACTTACTTGCACCGGCTGGGTATAAAGGTGAGCACTCAAACATTTGCATTTGCCCTAAAGGACATCTTGTGTTTATGATCAGCTCATTATTAAATGAAATCCATGCCAAAATATGATTTATTCCATAGGATTAAAGGTCGAGGTGATGGTGGCTTGTGCTTCTAATGATTTTATCCAGTTGGTTATCAATCTTCTGTCTAGCCTTAACAGTAATCTATTGCACATTACCTTAGATATCCTTTCACAAGCAACACAGTTTGCTTATGATCAGCTTGGCTCTCATTTGTGAGACATATCACTCAAAATATTTCAACACCTCTCTCACACAGTCCTGAACCCAGCAAGATAGCATGTCTGAAGACCAGGGCTGTGAGTTTGCCTTGGCATACTGACCATCATGTATGCAATCAAATTTGGGTTTAATTATGTACCAGCATCAATGTGCATCTTAGGCCAAATAGCTCTGTGTTCAGGTGCTATGAAGAAAGAAGTGGCAGTCAGGATTTGGCCTGGTGAGAGTACTGAGGCCAGATATAGCCCTGGGAAAAGGGCTGGGACAGGCTGAGGCCGAACTAGGACACCAGCATGCATACTGGGCTCAGGATCAGTTCCAGTGAGGGTACTCAGGGTGAGACACAGCCCTCTGATGGCTGGGAAAAAAACACAGTGAAGGAGCTGAGCTGTGGTCTGCCTGGGACATCAGCTGCGTGTCTTGACTAACAGTGTGCATGGTCAGCCATGGTTGTGGCTGAGCTGGAGAATGGAACTGGCCCTGAGCCCCAGCAGCCAAACCCCGTGAGGATGGATGCTATCAGCATCTACTTCAATCTCCTCCTGTTTCTGCTCTTTGTTATACAGGTCCTGGAGCAAATGTCTGTGGTCAGCTTAAAAAACTCATACATCTTTCACTTTACAGCAACAATGGGAACAAGAAAAGAATTAGATAAAAGACTAAACTAAATAGCTTTGACACAGATAGTCAGTTGATTGTGCTTCACCATCAGCTGAAGTTGTGTAACTCTGTGGGCATGATCATAGCAAATACAACAGACTAAAGCCCACCAGCCCATTTGACTACCACTGTGGATCAAGTCTTTACCTCAAGGCAGGAAAACACATAAATACAGACAGTGCTGTGACTTCTTAAGCCACAGAAACTAATTAGCCCAAGCAGATGACACAAGTACAGACAGAAAATGCAGTGAGTACTCACATCCTCTCACTCAAACATGTATGTATCCCACATGTATGCATATCCCACAAATACATGGACTATTTTCTTTCCTTACTGTTTCTCCATTCAAGAATCCCCCCGACCATTATCTTGCCTGCTTTTAATCCACCCTGGAGTCTGAAAACAGTTCACCAGAAACATCTGCCTTGAACCTACAGTAAAGCCAAAGAGGGCGATTAGGTTGTGCTTTGTTTCCAAGGCAGAAAAGGAGTATTATTAAAACACTGCAAATGCCAAAAATCAGGCTTAGCTCCATCTGATACAGCACATCTCCAATCTCCCTCCCAGCACTTGCTAAAAGCGTACATGAGAAGTGCAAAAAAACTACAGCTAACAATAAATCCATGATTTCATTGTGGGTCTGAACCCTTCACAAAATCTGCATTAATGCTATTTACTCGAATACTCCAGCACACAGCGTGTTCAGCCAAGGCCCCGCACAGCACACACTGCCTAGCTGCTAGCGCTGGAAATATGGGCTTATGCCACACATGCTCTAAGCACAGCCTGACCCACGTGGACAACCACAGCCACCAGAATCCATAGAGACAAGACTCAGGAAGCAGGTCCTATGTGACAGAAAACTCCCTGCCATCAAAGCAACAGCCTTCATCTCATTTGTACATTGACAGGTTCAGAGCAAGGCAAGCCAGTATGGCTGACCATGGAAGTGCACCTGATGCCACCAACAGGCTCAGGGATCTGCACGCGAACAGCTCCTCTCTGCTCGAGGTGGGGTGGGAGCCCTGTAGATGCTCTGCCAGAGTAAAAGCTTGTAAATCCCCTGCCACCACCATTCCTTTGCTAAAGCTGGATGCCTGTTCCCTGCAGCTGTGCGCTGACAAGGATCAGCATCTTTATTTTAAAGGCACATCGTAGCTTTCATCTGCAAGTCAATATTGGTGAGAAGGTCTGCTGGGATCTGAAATAAGTAGTGTAGCTTTTCAGACACAGCAGCATTCTGATGGCATATTAAAAACCTGTGTGAATCATAAATCCCCATTTCTTTAGGAACAGAGTCCCATCAGGGCACAGGGCTGAGGGGGAAATGGGCTATTCTGCATATAGCTAGGAGATGATGAAGATCTATGTAGGTAAGATGCAGACATTGTGTTGTAAGTTGTGACTGGTTGCTTTTTAAATAAGAATTTAAAATAATGGCTTAGGCTTCCCTGTCACACACCAGAGACACAATTCTGCTTGCTGTTAATAAAGGTGCAAATTTCTGCAAGCTCTGCCTTCCCTCAGTCAAAGAATAAAAACGAAGAGAGAATTTCTTACAAGCAGGATAGTCACATCGCTGAAGCAAACACCTCTCCATGTTGTAAGCAATGAAACAAGCAAAAGGTATTTAGCTGAAGTGTGTGTATGTGTGCGTGACAGAGTGTGTGAGCATGACAGAGATTGAGCTGGTGTGTGCTGAAAAGCGGGACAGGAGAATAGTTGATCTGATCCTTATGAAAGCAAGCTACAAAAGCTTGAGGGAGTCAGGCTGCTGGTGTGCAGGAGTGGGAACATTAATCCCAGAGTGTAGGCAGTGATGGACGGCAGGTGAGCAGATGGGGAGGCAGGTTCTGAGTGCAAAGACGATGGCTCAGAACGAGCCCTGTTTGAGCTCTGTGCAAACACAGCTCAGCAGAATAGGGGCAGCAGTACACAGGGAATCAGCCTGCAATGGCTCACCCAGCTCACTTGCAAGATAGCAAGTTACCCAGTGTTCCTGACTGCCAGCAATCTCACCCTCTTCACTCTTGAAACTTTGTCTTCTGCATTCCTCAAAACAAAAGGTTTCCAGTTCTATGCATAAGGTAGGACATCTGATGTTCCCAGAAACTTGGATCTCCTTCAGCTTGAAATTCACCGGAAGCCAGCGGCCCTGCTCCAGAGATAACCTGCATGCCAAGATACTCAGGCTGAAGTCTTTTTCCCTTATTTCCCTGTGCACCATCCTCTCTCTCTCCCACCTCACAGTCAGTTTCGAGAGTTATCTTTCTATCTCTTGGACCCTTATCAGATGCTGAGCTGTGGACAGGTCTTTACCATCTGTCCAGGTGTCTCCTTTGCAGCAAGATACCGTCCCACATGTCCTCTATGCATCCACCAGATGCAGGCCTATGCCAGCTTGGCTCTAGGAATGAATTGCTGCACACTCCTTATCCGAAAGGCAAGCTTCTGCCAATCACTTCATGATCCTCTAGACACGTGCTCTCCCTGGGCACCGGCTACTTTGACAGTAACCACAGCACTTGTGGACCACTGCACCCATCTGCATGAGTTCCTTGGAACTCCATTCATCCTGGTTCCCACTGCAGAGTATTTTAGCATAACACACAGGGAAAATGCTTTCCCTGTGCCCATAACCTGCATTTTTAATTCCTAGAATCCTCTGCAGTGAAGTTTCAAGCGACCAACAGAAGAGGAAGAAAAAAGCCTCTCCTTTTCTTCCACACACTAATGAAGAAAGTCTCACAATCTTTAACCTGACAGAGACATTCCACCACTGGAATGGGGAAGCCCTTCTCTTTGGAAGAAACATGCAGAGTAGTCCTCTACCCTACTGTATCTCAGGGAAAGAAAACCAAAATAGAGAGATATCCTTTTTCCTTGCCAAGTCCCTAGATGGGGACAGCTTGCTGTATATTTTCTTGTGAGAAGGAAGATAAAAATCTCAGTTATTTAAGCCTGCACGCATTTGTCTTCCACACAAAGCTGATAGTACTTTAGCACTCATGGCGCGTACAACTGTATCCGCAATTAATGAATACTTGCATCACAAGTACATTCAGTAGGAAAAAAAAGGGATCCTCTTTTCCACATTAGAGACTGGGGACTGAGGGGGAGGGTGAGCTGGGGGAGGGCGCAGGGAAGAGAACATGCCATGTTGCAGTGTTAACTGATTTACTTCAGACTACCAGGACAGAGGAGTGACACAGTGAAGACTTTAACGTGTTGCCTTCACCTGACTCTAGCTGTGGTCCATACTGAAAAGAAACAACCAGGAGGCTACCAAAGCTTCCTGTATGTGCTGGCCAGGGAGTAGGGCTCCTCTGCTCCAGGCTGGGGCCGGATGCTCCTTTCCTGGCAGGGCTGTCCTAGTCTAAAAAACCATCAGAGCTGTGTGGCGAGTGCATCCAATTGCTCTCACGGTTCCTTGTGCTGTACCTTGCCTCTCCTTGCCAGTCTCCCGCCTGCCTAGCATGCAGTTTGCTCTCATTCACCTGCTCACACTCCTTCCTCTCCTCCCTCCCTCCAGCAGTGTCAGGGAGACAAGTGAAGGTTACTGTTTGGCATGTTTGTTTTTGCATTATTTATGTGGTAGAGGACAGAGTCAGACATCTAGAGGACAGTCTTAGGTCACATGTAAATCCTTCCAAATGGGACTCAATAGCACAACCAGCCAAGTAGAAAACAGGCTTGGACAGCCTCATGGAGGGAGGCAGCATTTGGAAAGGGATGTTGTGCATCTATTCAGCCAAGATTCCTGGCAACACCACGGGTCTGCTTGTGACTTCACACCTTTCCTAATTTCCTCCTCGTTTTCTGACACCCCATAAGGTGGATACAATCCTTTTTTTTGCCCAGCACTAAGCAGTGTTGAAATACTGTACATGATCGTATCCACAGAGCTGCAAGGAACTGGGATCTCCCCACCACCCCAATTCCTGCCCCTTTCCCTACTACGACATCCCATATACAAAGTGCCCCTTCCCTCTATGGCTGCCTTTTAGAAGGGCTGGTACTGGAGTACCCCACAAGCAGTGCTCCAGTGCTCCCCCCACCCCAGCACTGCCCACCTGGGGGGGCCTGGCACTCACGTTAACAATTCTTTGCTCACACTTCTTCCAACTTTGGTTCTGACCACTACAGTATAACAAAACCCCACTATGTTGTACCCCAACAGAACAGAGATTTTACGCTAGTTTACCCACATTTTCCAGCAAACCTAAGTCTCCCTCAATTTCTTACTGAAAATGAAATGGGGACAGTACTGCTTATGCAGCTGTAGATAGTGATCACCAGTGTACAGAGACTGACTTATCAAGCAGATTCTTAATGCCATAAAATCAATGGGTTTAGAAATTCTATTATCTTGCCTCTGATAGAACATGCCAAACTAAAGAAACTTCTTGCCCTTTTTCTTTTTTAAAAACATACTTAAATATAACATTACTGCTGCCCCAAAACAAGCTTTTCCCATGGTCCTCCAGTGGATATGACACCAGAGCAAAGGAGCAGGCTGCACAACAAAACAGAAAGGACAGTTTCTGTCTGGGTCTTATCAGCAATTCTTTCACAGTGATCTCCAGATCTGACAGCAGCAATCATTCCACACTATGTAGGGTGCAAGACTCTAAGAAAATTATTTTTGCAAGAGCAAAATGCAACAAAACCAAATATGTGGGTTGTGCAAACCAGAAAAAGCTGCATGAATGCCTATGAGGACACTTCAGTAAATCCAGATGAGTGGAGTAGGTGTCATATTCATGTTCATAGGCCCAAACACCCAAGCAAGAAAACATGGAAAGGAAGGTCTATGTATGAAAGAGAGAACAGGACACTGACAAATGATGGGAAATAGTTGATGCTTTCCTGAAAATCAAGCAGAACATAAGTAGGAACCAGATAAAACATGAGGAAAGAGTCAGATGGGACGCAAAGTAAACAGCTGTAGCAGCTGCATGGGATGCTAAGGACAAATCAGACATGAAATAAAACAATATTTGGATGTCTGCCATTCAACAGGACACAAAGGGCTTGAATTTTCCTTAGATTCAGTTTCTAAGTATTGACTTTGCAAACCTTAAAAATTTGTACTAGGTCTGTTAAATTCCCCAGCACATTGTAAACAGATATTAATGTAAAATGAAGTCTCACCCTTCATCCTCTTTTTTCATCCCCCTCTACTTTTTCTCCCCATCTCCATTAAAAAACTCCATCAGGAAAGGCAGGTCGTGCTTTGGCATTTGAGTAACAAACATGCAAGCCTGGAAATTATTTCTTTTATCTACTTTGGCAACAGATATGAGAACCTGAAGAAATCATTACCACTCACTGTGATCCAGTACCGTCACTTGCAACATGGTGTTGCTGAGCCTTGCCTATCTATAAGTGTTTATGAGTGAAGTGCTATCATCCTCTATGTCACCTGAAAGAAAATAGACTCCAGGAAAGTAAATGGGTTTGCTGTGGGTCACATCAGTGGAGCCCCGTCATGCATGCTCTGAATGAGTGTGATTTAATCATGGAATAGGCCCAAAAGGGAGAGTTGTTTTTAGCTGATTAGCCTATCACAGCAGCACACAGCACTATAAATTGTTCTCAGGCAATATGTGGCAATGACTTATACTGAAACATTGGCTACTTTCAGCTAATGAAGGAGGTGTGCGGATTTGAAGGCTGGCATTTCATGGGACAACCAAGTAATCAGCCAAGGAAGAAGACAGCAACAGACTGATCAAAATACGTTTTCTGTAGCCTCACAATCAATCCATACAGAGGCAGTTTCTGCAGACAGCTTGTGGAGTACCACTTGTATGTTATTTAGCTTTGATGTGTCATGCTGAATCTACATTAAAAATGCTTTGTGATCATGAGACCTGATTTCCACTTCCCATCCAGCCATGCAAATGTTTATAAAGGAAAGCTTTCATTGCTAGATTGCTCTATAGAGGAGGCACCTGATTTAATTCAGAAGACAGGCACTTTGGGTGGGGGTAGGCTAACACAGAAATCCATGTGCACTCAGAATAAAAATCAGGCTGCCTCTCAAGACTTAGGTTTGCTCAACCAAACTGAATAAAAGAAAATTGGGATCCAGATACCTCCTAGGCTTTGTAGAAAGTCAAGCCCATGTCCACAGAGATTAAATCTATCCCCTGCTTCCTCCTGGAGATGTCTTCTGAGCTAAGATCTGAGGGAGAAACCATTCCCTTGCATGAAAAACAAGCGAGTTAAAAAGGAGCTTTTGAAGAAGAGAATTTAAAGTGATGGAGCCACTTCTAAAGCAGCAGCAGTTGAACAGCAAGATCATTTGTTCTGGATACAGCACTTTGCCTTCCCCTCCATCATCGTCAAAAGCTTCTGTGTTCGTGGGAGAAACTCTCTCCTCCACCACCACCGGCCCAGTCCTTCCTGCCGTGAGGTCACAGCCCTGTCTTTGTGACACTGCTGTCTGTCGCCATGGAAGTGTTTGTGCTTTCACCAAATCAGCACAGCAATGACTCCACAAGCAAGGTCATGGAGGAGCAGATGGGAGGAGGGGGGGGAGTCAGACCCCTTGTTTAAACACAAATAGCGGTGAGAATTAATTAACCAAAGTAGCAGGGGAAATGATGAAAACCATGTGAAAGGTAAATGGATTTCTGTTTAGCTGTCTTTCCCAAGAGGCAAAACATCTCAATTGCAGAGGCGAGAACTTTACACTGAACTAGTGAAACAAGGACATTTCCCCTGGTTTCTTCAAGTGGATGTTCTTGGAAAAAAGCCTTCCCTTCTCACCACCACTTGTTGGCCTCAACCAAAAGATCAGTATTTTTTATTAGACCCTCGAGTCCCTGTAACTTTTCAGCATACAAGGGCTGTGGTGGGAACAGACAATTATTTAGACAGGAAGTTTACTGTTCTGCAGTGGCTTAACAATAAAGATACCGTGTTGAAAAAGGAAACTGCTTCATGTTTGTTCTTTTTCTGACTTCCCAAGCCAAAAACTTGTCTTTGAAGTTGACCAAGGTGGCCTTTTTCTTTCTTCTTTTATCTGTTTTTGACTTATCAAACATTAACATTTACATGATAAGGTATCTGCAAGCTCAACTACACCCTTAATTCCAACTAAGCTTTTATATTTTGCCATAGCCATGCTGGTTCTTCTATACGCCTTCATACTGTTGCCTAAGTCAACAGATTTCATTCCAAAAACACAAGAGAGCAAGTTATCCAGGTAAATTGAGGGGGATCATCTCAATATGCAAGTGGAATACTTGTGAAGAACTTGGTCAACATTAAGAATTGTTATTTCTTCATTCCTTCTCTGGACTGCTTCTGCATCACACACAGGGGCCAATATACACACATTCATCCAAGGTTGAAGGGGAAAGTGAGCATCTTGTGCATATTCTCTTCATTTTTTATTCTGTGAGCACACAATTCTGCCTTTTTTACCTTTCAAGTGGGAGCTGACATACTTAGAAAATTGAAATTCCATGCTTACAAGAAGAGTAAGAAATCTTACCAGAAGGTGTTTTTGTGACTAGCAGTTCTTTCACGCCAAAGAAGTCATAAAAAGGGAACAGTTATGAGATGCTATTCAGGGAATTTTAAATGTGTACGAGAGAAATTCTACAAGAAAGGTGAAGGCCTTGGTGGGTTTTCTTCTACATACAGTACTCTGTCCATGTAGCAGGTCTACGTTTGCTCTCTACTTAGGGCTGTGAAACTAACACAGATGTTGTCACAGCAAATAGAAGCATCCAGATTCATAAGACAGTTTTTGAGATTGGAAAGTGCCTCTCAGTTGTCTAGTCCCGTCTTTGCTCGGAGCAAGGTCAACTAGAACAGGTTGCTGAGGGCCATGTCCAGCTTGTAATGTCTCCAAGGATGAGGACTCCATAACTCTCTGGTCAACCTGCTCCAGTGCTTGAGCAACTTTGGAGTAAAAATAAGGTTTTTTCTTACATTTACATGAAATTTCCTGTATTGCAAATTGTGCCCAATGCCTCTTGTACCTTCACTGGCTGTCACTCAGAAGAGTGTTTCCAGTTTTGCAATACAATTGCTTGTCCACTTGTCCCTACTTCATCACTTTGTCAGTGAGGATTTCATGGGAGACTATCAAAACATCAAAAGGCTTTCTAAAATCAGAACAATATGCCCTGCTAAGATCACCAGTGTACACTCATTCACTGCAGTAATAACTGCATCGTAAATCCATGCTGAATACACACAATCACCTTTCTTGTCCTTCAAGGTTCTGGAAATGTTTTCCAGCATTATTTGCTCCATCACCTTCAAAGGGAGTAGGGTGAACATCCTGTAGTATCCTAGACATTTCTTCTTGAAGCAAGGTGATATTTGCTTTCTGCCACTCTTCAGGAACTTCCTCCAGTTGCCAAGACCTTACAGGAGTAATCTAGAGTGGCCTTGCAATGACATTGTCCAGCTCCCTCTACAGTTACTGACACATCCTGTCAGGTCTTGTGGACTTATCTGTGCCCAGTTTCTTTAAGTAATGTGGTCCCGCTCTAGTAGAGAGAAGCTGTCATTGTGCCTGAGTTTCCCACTGCTTTTAGAGGCCTTGGACTCCTGAAGGCAAATTGTTGCAGTAAAAGCCCAAGCTGCATTAAGTACCTCTTTCATTTCCAGATCTTTTGACACCAGGTCCCTGAACCCACATTTTCCTACACTGAGCACAGAGTTTTCAGAGAAACCTTGCTGTCTGCAAGATTAAATTAGTTGAGAGTGTTATTTCAAAAGGAGCCCCACCTTCTACGTACCATGGTGAGGCATGCTGGTTTACAGCTGTCTTTTTTATCAGCATTGCTAAAACATGGTCTGGGGGTAAGTTACTGTTGCCTCCTATCAGATAATTAGTCAGTAAATCATTCAACCAACTCCAAGGTATAGAGCAAGGACAATGTTTCCAAACCATATTATCATTAGACATTTATATTGCACCTTATCGCAAAGGATTCGGAAGATTTACATATACGCTGTAGAAAGCTGGCCCTATTTTATGCCTGCTGCTAAAGTGCAGCCATCTTTGGATTTGGATTTCTGGGTTTTTTTAAGAGTCATGTCATGGAATAAGCTTATCACAGGCAATTGTGCAGATGACCTCTGTATCTACTTGCAATATTTAGAAGAGTTCAAGGAGAATAATGGTCTAAGGTGGAATTTTGCAAGGAGTCTAAAAACCAGTGCTTCCAGCTGTGAGATAGTCATCCCAACTTAGAGTAACATGACTTTTTAAAGGCTTTTGCAATTAAAGTGGTAGAAAAAACAGTGTAAAAAGAATAGTCTTGTTATTAAAAGAGTTATCATATAAAGAAATGCAGTCAAACAAAGGATTCAGATTTCCACCTGTGCCCAAACAGGTGTTTAGCAAGGGCAAACATATTAACAGTGGCAGTCCCACTGCTGACACCAGCAGCATGACAACGCTGCTCCCCGTGCCCTCTCCTGCTTACAATAATCTTCCACTGAAAATTATATTCCTGGTGTTAAAAAGAACAATATGCATTGAGAGAAAGAGAGATGATTTTATGTTCTGCTTACAGAAAATTATGTCTCCTCCACTGGCTTCCCTCCTCTGCTCTCTGCTCACTTTCCCCCCTGAGATATACCTACGCATATGCACACTTCCTCCTCTTTGAAGAAAACCTGCTACTCCCTCAAGCATTTTGCTAGCCTAAATTGAAGCTTGTCAAGCAGAACTAACACTATCTACTTGTAGACCAGTGCTGCTCCCCATGTGCTACTAGTATGAGGGAAGGTAGAAGGAAGAATGACCAACTAATTATGACTGCCACAGCTACTTAAGCTAAGGAAAAAACCCACTTCCTTCCATCAGGAGCTTACTGTGAAATGACCAATATGTTGGGGTTGAATAAGAGATGTCCTGAAATGACAAGAGACCTGCAGAACCATGGTTTCATGGCTGAGGGTGCAGTATAGACAAACCCTCTTTAGAAAGAGGCAATGGAAGAACACTTGTTCACTCCACCATACACACCCTGCTGGCAGTGGGCAGTGATGATGGCAACCACAGAAAAAGTGCTTTCAAGAGATCCAGCAGAAGCTCTTTGGAAAGCTAAATGAAAATGACACTCCAAAGACCCGAATTCTTTCCTCCATCAGAAATTACACAGTAGGAGGGATGCCAGTCCACCCCAGGAACAGATGTTTCTTCAAGTCTGTTCTGTATAAATGTAACCCTTTGTCTCCAAGAAGGAAGGCTTTTCAGAGATGCTATATAGCAGTATAGCATCCTGTATTTGATGGGATAGAATAAATCAACTCCCCCTAAAGGCTGTTCTTCCCATTTGAAGAGTCCTGGTGGTGACCTTTTGCATGGGCTGGTGCCATTCAAAATCAAAGGAAGCTGGTGTCAGCCAATGCACCCCTGAAGTATGATGAGTGCTGACGAGTAGTCTCTCTGTACATCTAGTCCTCAACTTCTCATTTCAAAAAGACATTCAAATGATTTTATCTGTATGTGCATAAACTTCCTCCAGCCTCCCAAAACATGCTAATATCAAGCACTGCTGCACAAGGGATAGCTGAAAAATTCCCTTATCGCGGCTCCTTACAACCACACACACCCAGTGCCTCTGAGGTCGAGAATAAAGCTCCTCAAAAATGGGTGGAAAAGCAAATAAACTGGCACTGAAGCTTGAGACTATGAAATAGTATTGCTATAAAGCCCTGACATGCTCAAATCAGGAAGATACAAAACCTGGTCAAAATAATAGCTGTATGTGCACTTTTTATCTCTGCTGTTAAAAAGTGTGGAGAATAAAAACAAAAGAGAAAAGGAAAATGCATTTAGATAATTAGCCTTCAAGTCCTGTCTGTTTGAGTAGCTTTTATTGCAGTTATAGGTCTGTCTCTCTGCAAGGATATGTATTGGCTATTAACCCGATAAAGCATTTTTCACTGCTGAACACTCAGGTTTTGTTGAGATCCAGCACTAACTTGCTACACTACCTTCTTGTGAATCAAACAGGCTGTGATTCAGTTTCCTAAATATAGACAGCTGATGCCGTCTTAGGGACTGTAGGGTATCCCGCTGAGATGCCCTGAGGAGAACCAGCCATATGTTGTAAGTGCTGGCCTTCAATGTGTAGCTTGGATACCATGGAATGAGTAAACCAGTACTAGATACTATACACACGTAGCTCAGTCACCCACGCACTGACCCATTTTGGGACACATGCTCCAGAACACAGCTTTTTATCACCAATATCCTACACTAATCATTCATTACTGAAGGAGAAAAGAAGATAATAATTACCATTAAGCTTTGTAGGGGGTGATGCTTTGGTCTCAGGAAGGGGGACAGAAGAAAACAATGTGCCCAGGTTGCACTCCATGTGCAACTGTGTATGAATCATTTCATGCTGCAGCTTAAAATTCAGATATTCCACACTGGTTTAAAAGGCACAGCTCTCTGCTAACCCTGTACCCTCAAGTAATCCACTGCCGCACTAGATTCCAAGGCTTATGGAAGAGCAAATTAGTAAGGGATGAGGAATTGAAGAAAGGAAGACTACTTGGGCCAGAAGTGCAAAGGGCAGCTTCCAAATCTATACCCTTTATTGCTGCCAAATCAGTTTTCTGTCCTTCAGGTACTCTTTTTGCTTTCTAAATGGGTAGTCCATGGACA
>JANRGW010014299.1:0-17090 GCA_024733675.1 Psilopsiagon aymara | reverse complement strand
TCCCTGGCAGAGCATGAGGCTCAGAAAGTCCTTGGCCAGACCAAACATCACTAAGCCGTAACTAAAAACATTGGTGTCATGAGCGCTGTTCTCAGGCCACAAGTCAAAAACACAGCGCTGCACCAACTACTGAGAAGGAGAAAAATGACTGCTACTGCTGAACCCATGACAGAATTATACAGTTCAAGATAGAAACTTAATTGTAAAAGGAAAACAATGTATAAATTTGTCAGGTGCTGTTCCGTATATATTTTGTTGCTTGCTCACAGTCTTCCAGAAATCTCGGAAAAGATTGGTGTCATCTGTTATTAAAGTATTTGAGATAAAGAATGAGCCTGTAAATGCACCCCAGAAAACAAAATCATTTTCTGACATACAGGTAGCAATCTAATATATAGGAAAATTCATTTGAAAAACCAGTCAAACCAGAGTCCCCAGGAGAAACACTAAATAAAAACAGTTTCAGTCACTGGTGTTCAATTTTTGTAATTATTTTACAATAGCTGATATAATATCATCTCCTAAGGTGATACTTTTCGAAAGCATGAATATAACTGCAGTACCTAGCTATCCAGGAAGGTTTAGCTATTGTACCAAAGCATGCAAATATCTTGCCTGCTGTGTTAATAAAATAGGGAAAAGCATAAAATAAAAGAAACAGAATAACTGAACATCATCATCAAATCACCTGTTTCATAACAGAATGACATTTCAGTACTTTTCTTTGAATAAACCAGTTACAAATATTTTTAATATCATTTTCATGGTCAAGTGGTTGACAGGTAACAGCTATCATTACTGTAAAGAGCACTGGGCTCAAACGGTAATGATATTAAGATCCAGAAGGAAAATACCACCACATCTGTTAATTTTCCAGTCATCTGTAGTAATTTTGATTCCACTATGTGTAGTGTCACTTACCATGATAACAGAATGAAAACTTCTTCCACAAATATTTAACAGTTTCAGATCTAAAGCCAGCAATCTCGTAGAATCAAAGAATCATAGGATAGATTGGGTTGTAAGGGGTCTTTGAAGGTCACCTAGTCCACCCCCCTTTGCAATAAGCAGGGACATCTTGATTTAGGTTAGGTTGCCCAGCACTGAATGAATCATTTGAAAAAAAAATCAAGATCAAGAGCCATCTAGAAAAGAAGATTTCCAAGGAAAAACTGAAAAGATCAAATGCCTTTGTGTGAAAAGCTTGAGGGAGAGACAAAGTTAATTATTTTTAATATGCAAAAGGTTATTATTGCAAAGAGGAAAGGATTTGGAAATGTCAGCATTTGTAGAATGTGTGGTCTTCTGTTGTTGACAGACAGGGAAAAAAAAGACTGTTTTTAATGATGAAATAACTTTGTTAATTGATTGCAAAAATTCATCCAGTATTGTCCCACTAAAAATCACATCAAGTCATTCAGTGGACTTTAGAGGTGGTAGCATCTTTTGAAATTCATGTCCCTTCTACTGAAGTGTGGTATACAAATATTCCACGTATAGCCAAAAAACTCTTCCTGTCCTCTCTGCTTTCTTCTGTGCTTAACTTATTTTACAGCCATACCTTCAGATTTACAACCTTAATTTCCCTTTGGTTATCATTGAGAATGAGCAGGAAGGAAGAAGGAATGAGTAGCTTTCTTTAATTTTCTATTTTATTTTTTTTTTTAATATTGTCTTGCAATAAGGCAATTCTGAAAAGCATTCTGGCTTTAGAATTTTGCTGAATTTCATGGTAGTGTTCTCAGGCATGTCTTTTCCTTCCTATTTAAGGTTTCAAAGTAAAAGCTGGACAGACTCTGTTCCTTAATAAGATGGGGCCATTAAAACATAGACAGAATCTAAGACTCAATTTCCTTTTCCATTCAAGAGAGC
Source organism: Psilopsiagon aymara (assembly GCA_024733675.1). Taxonomy (NCBI): domain Eukaryota; kingdom Metazoa; phylum Chordata; class Aves; order Psittaciformes; family Psittacidae; genus Psilopsiagon; species Psilopsiagon aymara. Next base: position 15,218 of record JANRGW010014299.1, on the reverse strand, counting down.
AAGTAGGGGATACTGCATCAGTGCAGGTATTTTGTGAAATATAGGTGGTCTCCTAACCCAGCGGCTGCTAAAAGTATACTATGATGAAATAGCCTTGATACCTGGTCAGGAGAGATCAGTATCCAGCTAGTATTTGTTGCTCATCGCATACCTTCTTGTACTGCTACAAATCAGCATTTAATGTTTCCTTTCACAAAATATGTGGGTTAGGTGGAGTGGTCTGAAAATAAACCATGGTCAGAGAAGTGTTTTAAAATTTTTGGTGTTTCGGACCCTACTCAAAAGAACTGTTGAGCACAAGGTAATTATTTCATTCTCGTAAATAGTGTTCTGTGAGCACCTCCAGATGTCTTGCAGACCCCACCTGATATCCTTTAAAGAACAGTAAACTAATCTTCAGTGGTTTATATGTACTTCTTAAAGACTTTTATTTGTAAGTTGTCGTGGAATCGAACCCTTCTTTAGTTACATTTTTGTTTTTCTTCCCTTAAAAGAAAAATTAAAAACGTCTCCTTCTATTTCTCTGCAGTTTTAGTTGTGTGTTATTTTTCAATTGGGTTTTGATTCTTTATGTCTTATGTATGCGTAAATTTAACTCATGAGAATCTTCATTTACAGGAATTACCAGAAATAGAAATGTCATTAGGTACAGAATTGTTCTTCAGCTAACAGTTAAACACTAGCTATACAGTTAAACCTGTCTGAAAAGCTCACTTAGAGCTGAACATTCTGTACCAATGCCTAAATATTTTTTCTGAAGTTGATGTCATTTCTCATAGGCGACTAAATAACAATGAATTTTCAGTCCTGGAAGCTACTGGAATCTTTAAGAAACTTCCTCAGCTGCGTAAAATGTAAGTGCAATTTCAGTGACTTTGTCTATTCACATAACATGTTAGCTCCTTCCCTAATTCTTATCTAGAAAAGTTTCAGTATATTCTAATAAAAAAATCAAGAATGGGTTTAAATTAATCACTGAGGTAGCTCAGAGTTCTCTGTGGCACTAGACATTGCCAGCAACAACTTCTCATGGTGTATAGCTCCGGCACCTTCACTGCAGTGTCCAGACAGCTGGTCTGTTATGCCACCACAGCAGGGAGCCCACAGTATAAGCTGCTCAAAGAAGGGTCCAGTAATCTTTTGTAGCTTCTTGTACAACTCCCTTACCAGACAATTTTGCTTGTTTCAGCACATTCAAGACACGCCTTTGATTCTGCGCTTCATTAAACTGTCATTAGATAAGGGGAATATCAAAATTAAATTTGAATTGACTGAGAAAAAAATGGTTTGATAGCTCATTTGCGTAAGCCCACATTCACAGTTCATGTTGTAAGAGGAGTTTATAATCTTACCACTTGTAGTTACTACTAAAAATAAATCTACGAAAAGCTTTTATTTTACTTACATAAAAGACATATTTGAAGGTAGATTATTTAGTTAGACTTAGTGACTGTGCTCAATCTTTGCAGGATTAAATCCAAGCATAAGTAGTAAGTGAAAATAAATGCAGGTAAAAATGAGTTCATCTTGCCACTTCTGATTGGGTTTAAGTACTTAATACTCATTTGTAACTTCATATAGTTATCAGTCATTACAACATTATTCAATTCAGAGAATAATGTAGTGACTGGTTAAGTGTGACTAGAAAGAAGTGGGGTACTGATGATACAGAGAAACCAATATGAGTAAATTCTGTATTTCTGTGAAGCTCATATTTCTTCTGAAGGTTCAAATAGGTCCAAAGGTCTTTCTGCACAGATGTCACTGAAAAATTGGGTCCTAAATGTTTAATTGATTTAATGGTACATCAGTAATAAAGCACATGTATGGACTGCACCATTGAATAGTTATGCAACACTAATCCTTAAAACATCCCTGTGAAGTGGGTGAAGTAGTATTCATGTTACACCAGGAACAAATAAGATTTTAGGAGACTAAGGGTTTGACATGGGTAAACCAGCTGATATGCGAAATAATTGAGTTTCTTGCTTCCAGTCTTGTGCAGCACCTTACAGGGAACTGAACAACTTCACAGTGAAACTAAATGACACTGCTTCCCACGGCATTCTCCTGGAGAAACTGGCTGCTTATGGCTTGGGCAGGCATGCTCTTTGCTGGGTAAAAAAATGGCTGGATGGCCAGGCCCAAAAAGTGGTAGTGAATGGAGTTAAATCCAGTTGGCAGCTAGTTACAAGTGGGATTCCCCAGGAGTAGGTATTGGAGATGCTTCTGTTTAAATTTTTATCAGGGTTCAAGTGCACACTCAGTAAGTTTGCAGATGATGCCAAATTGGGCAGGAACGTTGGTCTTCTTGAGGGTTGGAAGATTCTACAGAGGGATCTGGACAGGCTGAATCAATGGGCCAAGGACCGTTTTATGAGGTTCCACAAGGTAAAGTGTTGAGTCCTGCACTTGGGCCACAATAACCCCATGCAAGGCTTCAGGCTTGGGGAAGAGTGGCTGGAAAGCTGCTCATGGAAAGCAACCTGGGGGTGCTGATTGACAGAGCTGAATGAATATGAGCCGGCTTGTGCCCAGGCAGCCAAGAAGGCCAACAGCATCCTGGCCTGTGTCAGAAATAGTGTAGCCAGCAGGACCACGGTGGTGATCATCCCCCTGTACTCAGCACTGATGAGGCTGCACCTTGAATCCTCTGTTGAGTTCTGGGCCTCTTACTACAAGACAGACATTGAAGTGCCAGAGCATGTCCAGAGAAAGACAAGAAGATGGTGAAGAGCCTGAAGCACAAGCCTTGTGAGGAGTGACTGAGGGAACTGGGGTTGTTTAGCCCCATAGAGGAAACCATATCCCTCTCAACAATTACCTGAAAGGAGGTTGTAGTGAGGTGGGATTAAGTCTTGTCTCCCAAAATACCAAGTGATAGGACAAGAGAAAATGGCCTCAAGTCACTTCAGGGAAGTTTAAATTGGATATTAGGAAGATTTTCTTCACCAAAAGGGTTGTCAAGCACTGGAATAGGCTGCCCAAAACAATGGTGGAGTCACCACTCCCATAGGTGTTTTAAAGACTTGAACATGTAGTACTTAGGGACATGGTTTACTGGTAGACTTGGCAGTGCTAGGTTATGTTGAACCTGATGATATTAAAGGTCCTTTCCAACCTAAATAATTCTATGATTCTCTGTGATTGTGTCCATCATCACAGGCAAGGTGTACGTTAAATTATAACTAGGCTAGAGGTGAGTAGTCAGCACATAGGATTAAGCCACAACATCTTGTTTTCTATGTCTTAGATATTGGCACCAGCTGATTCTGGCAAGTATATAAATTTTTGTTCTAAAAAATAGTATCTTTCTTGATTTGAACAATTAAGATGCTGTTCTAGAGGTTGCATCAGATATTTGTTCTTCCCAACACCAGTAACTCCATCAAATAAAAGATTTTTAGCTTCACTTCATTTTACATTGGCTCAGAAAATTATTAAGTTTCTAAAAAACGACTGTTTAGTTTGTAGATTTGTACTTCTATAATATGTATAGTTATATGAAACAACTAAACAAAAAGGAGGCAAGAATAACATGAAAAATCTTTAAGTAATTTGTGTTGTTGACTGTGTATGCTTTTGTATGTATAGTACAGATACCGCCCATTTGGGATGTAATTTCCATATTTCAACTAAAAACCATAAGCAGTAAATATTTTGGCAGTATTTTAGGTCATTTTCCCATATTTTGATCTGCTTTGCATATGAATTGCAGATAAATGGCCTAAGTTGCTTATAAACCCTCATTTTTGACTAATGTCATAAATTATTAACATTTCATGTGCTGTTTACATTCACACATTACATTTACATATGTTGCTGTTTATACTGTTTTCTTATATTAGTGTCTACTGAAACATAGTTGTGCTGGTGCTCATATAGTATTATTTTGTTGCTAATTTGTCAAATTATGCTACAAGGACTGGAGACACAAAAATAATACACAGTCACTGACAAGATTCAGATCTATGAAAAGATGTTCTTGTATGGTGGCAGCACGGACTGGGTAAATGCCATTATTTGAAAACATCTTCCAAAGACTGCTTTAAAAATCTTTACTACTTTAGTAGCAGGGCATTGAATTTTGCATTTGTTGTCAGTTTGAATTTAAACAATGCATTTGTTGCTTTTCCTTATGAACTTCGTATCTTAAAATCTATGCAGTCTGCAGCATTTAACAGTTAATTTAGCATACTGAAAAGAAAACATACTTTGTTTCTGTTAATGTGCAATAGAAATCTGAGCAATAACAAGATTACGGATATCGAAGAAGGAGCATTTGACGGAGCCTCTGGTGTAAATGAACTATTGCTCACTAGTAACCGCTTGGAAAGTGTTCGACACAAAATGTTCAAAGGACTAGAAAGTCTCAAAACACTGTGAGTGTAACAATTTGGGTGGTTTCATTCTTCCTTTATGCCAGATATTTTTTTAAAAGTAATATTTTATCTGTCCTAAAAAAAAATAATTTGGTGGAGTAGTTATGGATTATTAAAATACATCTTAGTTTTTGTTGCTATTTTACAAAAGGTTATCTTACATTATATGAATTCATTAGTTATTAATTATGGATATAACATAGCTGAAATTTTTTCTTGTGGTTACTTGACTACAGAAGTGAAGTACTTCAAAATGATGAAGTGGTTGAGAATGGGTAAACATCCAAATGCAGAAGTTGAAAATAATCATCTGCTTCAAAGTAACAGAAATTTGCACAGGAATTGCGCATTTTATGCAATAGAGTCTGATTCAATTCAGCCTAACCATTCCTGGGAATGTTGCTAGAGGAAAAAGTTATTCTGGTGGATATTGAAATTGAGGAGATTATTCTTTCCTAAGTAATTTTAATGTCATTTCAACAGTGAAGCAAGGAGTAAAAGTGCTATAGCTTGAACTCATTTTTTTCTTTCCATGAAGGCAGTTTAGCTCTTTCCACTCAAAAAGATATGTTTATACAATCTACAACTTCTTGGCCTTCCTCAGAGAGCCTATCCTGATCGGCAGACCCAAGCTGAGATTAAATGGTCTTTGGGGCTTCAGCTGTATTTTTAATAAGTCAGGCCTATCATTTCTAACCTCGCATTTAAAGGTATTAAATTGTTAGAAGCAGCTATTCTTAGACAAAAACATGGCGGGAAATATTCATTTGTTGATGGTCAGATAGGAGATCAGCAAAGTTCCAAGCTTATAAGTTTTACAGAAATATGAAAGATTTTAGGACAGGTATTTCTTATTTACTATTCTCAATTTTTTACTAGATCCTAGAGTCATGAGGCAGAGTAGTCAGGGTACCCTGATTTCATTTAATTGAAACACTTGAGAATGTAGTAGAAGTGGCTTGTAGAATTCATCCTAAGAAAAATCAGGTTGAAAGAGTCTCAAGAGGAGTTCAGCTGGTTCCAATAGGCTTGGCAGCAAAAAGAGGGGGATGCTGTGTAACTCCGATTTGGGGAATTTCAATTTATTTTCAATTAATAAACTTTCTTACTGTTTGAAAGAAAAAAACACAGATGCTTAGGGGAAACAACCCTCTGCTCTGTGAAGCCTACCCACCTATCTTTCTGTTTTCCTGTCTCACTGCACTCATTCCCCTCAAGTGGGGTGACAGACAGCACAGGGGTCTCTGCACCTGTGGCTTCTCCACCAGTAGCAATCCCTTTGGAGTCATTCCTCTCAGCCCTTGCTTGGGTCACCACTTCAGCTGCACCTCCTTCTGGACCAACATAAGAAATGTTGATCTTTCCTTTACCAGGATGCTGAGGAGCAACCGTGTGAGTTGTGTGGGAAATGACAGCTTCACGGGTCTGAGCTCAGTCCGCCTTCTCTCGCTTTATGACAACCAGATCACCACCGTGACACCTGGTTCCTTCGATACACTACATTCACTCTCTACATTGTGAGTCACACGTTTGAGTTTTACCTTACCTGAACTTAAACCTCTGACTTTCTGAGGACATTTATGTTAATGTTTGCTGTGTACTTTCACAGCAGGAGGTAAAGTTAAGGGAAAAAAAGAGTTCAAAGAGGTATTTTTGAGAAAGTTTATTTCCTGAACCTTCTTTGACACTTAAGTGTATGTTTTCATGGTACCCCTGAATGCAGCACTAGACTGATTTCCAGAAGTGCATGAGAAGGCAGGAAAAATGTACTGCTCAACTCCTCCTTCAACAGAAGCCCACTGGTCTGAACCAGAGGAGAAAGCCACATTCTGTTTAAGCATTGCATGGAGCTGGTTGAACCACCATGTGTCTGTCTTTCTGCCCTGTGACATCCAATTATTATCTTAAACTTTCTTGCCCTACTGAGGATATGAATTCATACTTGTTTTATAATGAAGCTTCAGTCTAATTTTCTATAAAAAGAAGCATCCTTTTTTTATTTAAACATGATGTAATTTACGGGAAGCGAAAACGGTGAGCAACATTCAAGAAAGTACTTAATCCTTTTTTTACATAAAAAGTGACACTTTGCACCAAGTGACTACTTTGTGCATATTAAGGATGACATGTTTATAAATAACAGACTTGTCAATAGGTTTGTGCTGAAGTAGGGAGATGCCAAAAGTACTGAGAATTTTAGAAGTAAATTCATTTTTACAACTGGCATGTAATCAACTTAGCTGTCACTTCAGATAGGAAATCTATTCTCTAGAGCAAATAAAAGATGGGAATCTTGAGATGACAAATTAATGAAATAGCTGTTGTCAGGTTAAAGCTAATAATGTAAAGTAATCAGCCTTCATCTCTATATGAAATTATTGCATTATCAGTACAGAGTAGCTTGACAACAAGCCAGATCTTTGACAGTTTTAAATTATTTCTAAATGAGTTATATCAAGATTCACCATACAGAGCCTAAATTACAGCTTTCACCTATGGTTTGTACACAGTACTGTCTGAAGAATAGTATTTAAGCTTAGGTTTTTGAAAACAGAAATGAAATATTGATGATGAAAAAAAATATTGTAATCTCAAGTAAACTTTCCTGTGGTTCTTAGAAACCTCTTGGCCAATCCCTTCAACTGTAATTGCCATCTCGCATGGCTTGGAGACTGGCTAAGGAAGAAACGCATTGTGACGGGGAACCCTCGCTGCCAAAAACCCTACTTCCTCAAAGAGATTCCCATCCAGGATGTAGCAATTCAGGATTTTACATGTGATGACGGTAAGAAAATTAGTATTTGAGCTTTTTGTAATTTCAGATTTCATATATATAGCTGCATGATTCCCACAGCTCCATAGTTATTTGAAGCATTAGTTATGCTTTAAATTACTTCAGCTGCACTTCATGCTCAGTTTCTACATCAGTTTAAAGATCCTCCACCTGTATTTTTAAATAATCAGCAAACTCACGGCTATTGTATATATGCTTTCAAAAGTTTTTCTTGCCTATGTTCAGTACTGTAAATCATAATTTAGAGATAGTATAAAAATTAAATGCATGGATCACATGTAGTTCAGTTGAGAATATTTGTAAACGCTGGTGCTCCAATCAAATGCTCTCTCAGGTCACTTGATCAAGTAACATGCCATTTTGCTTAGTTTGTGACATCCTCAATGCTTAATAAAAACAAAAAATTGAAAAAGGCTGCTACCTTGCATATTTCTCATGCATGTTTCCATTTAATTCATTATTAGATTGTCAGTTTTCAAGGATGTAACTTTCCTTTGAAGATAGTGCCTTTTTTTAGTAATTCGTTAGTTTTGAAAATCAACAAATGCTTTGCTTTGTTACCTTTCTTTTTGTGTTTTGTTCTTTATTTAATGATTTTTTTTTTCCCATATAATAGCATTTTACCTAGTAAAACAGCATTGTACTAAATAAAGCGTCACTTGAAATGTAAATTCTTGGAGCAAGCATTACAGAGGTGACTTAATGTTTTCCCTACCTAGAGATATCACAATGTAGAAATATCACGTCTGCTTATAGGAATTCCAGGTGGGATATATTGCTAATACTGAAGCACCATTTTTATAGCAAGCTTAATATCTGTTTGTTTTTATTAACCAGGAAATGATGACAATAGCTGCTCCCCACTGTCCCGCTGTCCTGCAGAATGTACTTGTCTAGACACAGTAGTTCGCTGCAGCAACAAAGGCTTAAAAGCTTTGCCTAAAGGCATCCCCAAAGATGTAACTGAACTGTAAGTGGCACACTTTTTTCCCTTTTATGAAAATCAATATCAGATTTTTATTGTCAGGCTCAAGATGAGGGGAGAAAAAAAATGAAGAATTGGATTCAGTAAGTCAGTTGATATTTATTAATATACCACTTTATACACATTAAGATTTGCACAGTATTTTGAGAAATTTGAGGTTAAGTTTGAATTAGCAATGCTCTGTAAGTCCTAAAACACTCTAATAAATATCTGCTACCGAAAAGCTTTAAAAATATGTGTGTATAATTGTAATCACTCTCAGAATTTATATCCCCAGCACTCAGTTGTCATATGTTTGAACATGGATATCATGTCATAATGGGTTCAGTTATGAGGAGCAGTGAATCTGATTATCTATGGTCACTATTTAGGGAGGAACAAAAAAGTTCAATTACATGAAAAAGAAAGAAGAAAACAATCTATTCATGTGTTTGCATGTTTTCATAATAAACACACTGTTGTGATATTTCAAAAAGACTTTTTAATAGTCTTTTCATATAGGTAGTCTTATTCAATCTGGGATATTTTATTAATCTCTTTATACATTTTTATATGAGAAAAATGGTTAGGATTGAATTTTATGAAGAAATATGCATATGCAGACAGACAGTAACATTCATACAAAAAAGAGCTTGCTACCTCATGTATTGTTTGAAGACAGTAACTGAGTAAGACTGGATGAGTCAATTTTTATGCATTATAAAGGGGAAAATAAACCTAAAAATTGGGTTATTAACCTGTTTTTAATCTTGATCAGATATGTCACAAGATTGAAAAAAATAGAAATCATTGACAAAAAAAAGTTGAGTTTGTTTTACATATGGCAGATATTCAATACTAAATTACTACTGCTTCATAAGGAATAATTAATGGGGTTTTTTTCAGAACGCATCATAACTGCATATCTTAAGTCACTAAAACTGTTTTATTCTTTTACTATTTGTGATCATATAAAAGATTCTGAAACGTCCACCACTAATTTGGTGCGTAGTAACATCCAAAAATTTTAGTCATTAATAAAGAGAAATTATTAAGAACTCAAATTAGCACACAGCTATATATAAACCTATCACTTACTTCCTTAAGTTTGGGTGGTGTTTTGGGGGGTTTTGGTTTGGTTTGGTTTGATTTTTAATAGGAGATGACTTAATTAAATATGGTCTGGTCTAAGAAATTTAACGGCATCAGTGCAATATAAAACTAAATAGCTAAGGAGAGATACTTTTGGAATTGCAAGTGGAACCCTGACTGTGGCTGAAAATTCACTTGTGTACAGTTTTGTATGCTTTAATTAGTGTCTAAGCATGCAATTTAATGTATTTTTCAAAAGGATAATGGAGGTAGTTCCTGTTAGCAGTTGCATACTGATTGATTCTTCTTGTTCATTAGCATGCATAACCCTTCCAAGACACACTCTTCATGTGTTTTATAAAATATCTTAATAGTTACTTCATTTGAACAAGGAGGAATTTTTATCAGACAAGTGGATGCGTGTAGTACTTTAGTTCTAATGATGCTAAAGCAATATATCCTAATTTATCTGTCAATGGAAGAATTTTCTCAGAATACTAACTCATTTTCAAAAAGTTAAAATGTTGTTGTTTTCTTTTTTAACAATGAAGTATACGAGTACATGCTCTCTTCACCACCACTTATGTAATGCCATTAACATAGTGTAGGCATAAAACTTGTTGAGACACGTTTGGATTTAGCAAGCAGCCCTACAGAAGGCGAGATCCAAGGAAAAAAAAAAAAAAAGAAAAAGCTTTTTTATTAGATGTAGCTCTAAGGATACAAGTTTAACTAATTTAACTGCATTTCAGCCCATCCATTTAGTGAAGACAAAAGTTTCTAAAGATGCTGAAGCATTCTTAGAGACATTAAAATCATAACCAATGTAAGAATGTCTCTTATAAAGGCTGTTCTTAACTCAAGTGTGCTCCAAGTATTTGGATGGCTAAAATATCTTCTTTGTATAGGAATAATAAGGGCATAGTTTTTATTTGGTTTCTAGGAGACACAAGTAATGCCACCACAATACTGCCATCAAATCATTTGTCCCAGTTTAGAAACTAGAGACCTTTAATCCTCTTGCCACTTTCTGCTTCAAACACAGTCTGTTTCAGAGAATCAGGTGAATTCAGTACTTTCTTGTCATCTCTAATCTAATTGCCCTGGTTACAGGAAGAGCCCTCCACTTGTGCTTTGCAATGACTAGCTGCACACTGAAAGCTTTTTAGGCAAGGCTTGATGACTTCCTTTGCCTGTAACCCAGGTGTCGATGCAGTTTGGTGACTGCACCTGTTAAATCTAAGGATAAACAAGCCTGTTACAGAGAATTATGATCATGGAAGAAGATCAAGCAATGTAATACAGGATCTGTAAACCTAAGAGTTAAAAAAAAAGTATCTAACATTTTTAGTGAAGAGTAATTGATTACTGTCTTTAGTCCGTAACATACTCCATAGGAACAGGCTTGTAGTATGTCAGGCCTGGTATATTGCGAAACAGACAGGGAAAAAGTAGGGAAGGTGACCTGAACTGCAGGCATGACAAATTAATTTGGTGTTAGAGCTGGGACTAGCCCTTGCTGTTTCTACTGTAGAGGGCTACCTCTACAATGTCAGGGTCTGTTCCCGTTTACAGTAGCTCAAAATCCACGCTTAGTTACTTGCAGAGGTCAGATTTACTTTTCACCTGTAGGGGGTGTGTGAAACAGCTATGAGAAAGGCCTCATTTTGCATTCTCTGTGAAGTAATAGCAACTCTTACTGTGTAGCTCTTACTGTGTAAGAGTTAGCTGTTATTACTGCTACTTCATAATATTAATAATATCTGATACAATAGTATTCGTATCTAAGGCTACAGGTCCTTACCTGTGTCTCCAAAACCAAACATTTTTAAAAAAGGTTTCTTATAAAACAGAAATAGTATGCATTAATTTGTTATTAACTTTGCTGTTGGATTCCAAGATTAGTGCATGAAGATGCTTCTGCTTTAATGAAAAACTTATGTTCTATGTTTTATTTTTCTATTTTAGTTATTTGGATGGAAATCAGTTTACCCTTGTTCCAAAAGAGCTTTCCTACTACAAGCATTTAACACTCATGTAAGTACTTTTAGAGTAACAGCCTCTAATGGAATGAAAAACAGAACAAAATATCCTACTTTATTATACCTGGTTTTAGTTATAATAAAAAAAAAAAAAAAAGTATTCTAGCAAATATTGTACCTAACCACAATTTATAATGGAGAATATTTTATTCTACTAATCACATCTTATTTATAATACACCTGGTAATACAGCTATAGAATTGTTAGGGTTGGAAAGAGCCTTGAGATCATCTAGTTCCAGCCCCTCTGCCATAGGCAGGAACACCTCACCCCAGACAATGTTGCCCAAGGTTCTGTCCAATCTGGCCTTGAAAACTGCCAGGGTTGGAGCATTCACCACTTCTTTGGGCAAGCTGTTCCAGTGCTTCACCACCCTCACAGTAAAGAACTTCCTTCTATCTAACCTGAACTTTCCCTGTTTAAGTTTGAACTCATTACCCCTTGTCCTAATCCTGCGGTCCCTGATGAAAAGTCCTTCTATTGCTGCAGTCCCTGGTGAAAAGTCACTCTCCAACTTTATGAACAGGAGTATTTCATTACAGTGATCACATCACAAAGTAAATAACCAGAAATTATAGCTAACCTGAAAAGATAGGTAAGATTCTTTACCTTAGTGAGTTAGGGTAATTAGGGTAAGCTGTTAGGGTAATACAGCATTTTGTACCCAGCTCCATAAAGGCACTAGAATAATTTCTTTTACAAAAGAAATAGTCTGTGATATGCTTTGCTCAGTGGTGTGCTTCACATAGGAATAGCACAGACAGCTCTTCTAACACTTAAACTAACTTACTAACTTAACTAACCCTTCTGTTTCTCCCACATTACATGGTTTAATTACTGAAGAGAGCTTGTCTAGAATGTTTTATCCCCAACTCCGTTGCTGACTCACTCTGTGATTTGAGGCGACTCACTAGCTACTCTAAAATTTATTACCTCAATATGTACCTTGTAAGAGTACAGCAAGAGAAACAGGAAGAATGTAGATGTAGGTGGCTGTAATTCCATGGTTTTTGTTAGGACTATAAAAATTTATACCAGCTGAGATTGAATTGTGTAACATTCTGAAAGCAGTTTGTGGTTTCATTATAATCAGAATAAAAAGTGAATGGGAGTAACAAAATCCTTTCAATTTCTTTTTGACTGGGTTTAGAGCTTTGCTGCAAAAACTGAAAACAGTTTGGCATTCAAAACCAAGATCCTATTTACCTCATGCTAGACAAAAGTGGTCATGGTCACAAATTTAGAAAAAAAAGGTTTCCAAAACTTTCGTATTTTGCAAATAACATCAGGAAAAAAACTTTGCAATATTCTCAAATGCCTACAGTGTAAAATCTATGGGAAATCTTGGTGGATTATTTTGGGAAGTTATGACTTGCAGCACATATAAAAAACAAACTTTGGAAACTCAGTACAAGAAGCAAGTGTGTTGACTGGGCTGTGTGCAGTAACAGTATCAGGGGAGACCAGATATATGTCTAAAGATGAAGTATAGTGACAAGGCTTCCATCACACAGATTAGGTACTCATGGTATATTTGTGACAGCCAGAAATCAGATAACTTTACCTCCTAATCAGAAAATATACACAAACCAATTAGCAGACAAATGTAATACAATATATTATAGGTAAACAGTAAATAAAAAAAACCCAGTAAAAAACCCAAATAAGACCCAGTATTAACAGCCTCAATTTATCAGACCTGTGGGGCACATTATTGTAATCTCTTCTAAATGTGTCCTCAAACTGCTACTAACAAAGTTGAGAATGTTCCTCAGCTGTGCGTGGAAAACCACATTACTATGCATATGCATAGTTCTTCTGTGGCCAAACAAGAAATTACATGAAAATCTCCAGAGTTTCAGATTAAGAAAGTAATCTGTTTGGTTTGAACTTTTTCTTTCTCATTTGAATGGATTGCTCTGTTATACTTGCCCAATATGTTTATTATTATAAGTTTGTTGTCTTACATGCTTTCATGAAATTTTAAGAAGTATGTATCTTGCATAGCTATTTAACAGTACTCTGAAGTTAAAATATCAAGGTCTCCTCAGAAACCAATGCTGTATTGCACCATAGAATACAGTAAACAATAGTGAAATGGTAGACATAAAAAGAAAATTAAACCACAATATGAGAATAAAGAGCAAGCAGTATCCTCATTTAGTACAGCCTCTTCAAAGCTCCTTTGAAGCTACCAATGCACCACTCCAGCTTCCATCATACTTATGCTTAAGATTTTATTCATTACAATATTGAAAACCAAGAAAGATGTTAAGGCTTTCTCTAAAAATCTTAGATAGTAGTCTTTATAATAATAGCTGTGGGCTTTGATGTCTTCAGCATATCAGTGTTGAGTACAGCATTACATGATATTTACTTAGGTGTCATTAGGGTCACAACTAGAATGAATTCTACTTTAAAATATCACTTTCATTTCTATACTTCGGTTGATGTAGGGTTGCATTATTAACTCAGTAGCATGATGGATATTGCTGTTGTACAAGAATGCATTGTGCTGCTTTTTCACCTGTGTTGAAATGAAAATGCTTTTCATTGATCAAGCTAAACACTCACTGGGCATGTAAAATAAAAATATGTGCTGCTTTAAATATTGATAACAATGATCCTGCTACTAAAAAAAATAATGTGTCAGTTTAACTTACAGTTTTTCAGGACTGAGGCAGTCATTTTTAAGGTCTGAATTTCTGCATTTATTTTTATAGAGATTTAAGTAACAACAGAATCAGCACTCTTTCTAATCAGAGCTTCAGCAACATGACTCAGCTGCTCACCTTGTAAGTTTAAACATGTAACAGTGATTCTTTGGAAGCATTAGTGTATTGTTGGGTTTTGTTGATTTTTAGTTTTGATCATTTGGATTTTAGTTGGTTTTATTTTTGTTTGTTGGGGTTTTTTTGTCTTGGAAAGAAAGGGCATTTAGTTGGTATTAAAACTTGCTTGTTTTGGAGGCTGTAAAATAACTTGTTTTCCTAACTAGCTATGTGTGCAAAAGCTGGTTTTCATCACTCTGCGTTGTTTACTGAATGTCTGATATACTTGCTGACAGTATTTTATATATTTCCAGAATTCTTAGTTACAACCGCCTGAGGTGTATCCCTGCACGGACTTTTGATGGATTGAAATCACTTAGGTTGTTGTAAGTATTATTTTTTTAACCATTGCTATTTTTCCAGACTTTGTTTTTTTCTGCTTTTTAATTTCAGCTGTATTTCTTTTCTGTGTTATGTTCTCCCTTGTTATAAGCATTAAAGTCTAACAGAAATGCCATATGCATAAACTCATTATATATAAGTGGGTTTTGAAGTTGAATTTTGAATCTTTTTATTTCAACAGCAAATTTCTTTCTTTGTTTTTCCATTTAATATGGGAGTATTTCCAAAACCATTATATCATGGTGAATTATCGAAAATCAATACTATTCAGTTATGGTTCCAAGAAAACTTCCTATTTTACCCCTAAGAAAAACAGAGTTGTAAGGGCACAGAAAGGGACAAAAGAAATTACAGAACAATCAGTCTAGTTTACAGTTTCAGTTTGTCATTAAGACAAAAAACCTGCAAAGCTTCTTTCTCAAAAGCCCCTAGTATAACATGTAATTTTTGCCTCTATTTGAGTAGTTTGTGACCATTTAATAGCTTAGTTGGATTAAATGTCTCAAGCATGACATTATTTAAGTGTGCTTACATAACTACAATTATTTTATATAAATATGAATAATTTCAAGAACCATAATTCTACATATGTTAGATATACATAGAATCATAGAATAGTTAGGGTTGGAAAGGACCTTAAGATCATCAAGTTCCAATGCCCCTGCCATGGGCAGGGACACCTCATACTAAACCATGTCACCCAAGGCTCTGTCCAACCTGGCCTTGAGCACCACCAGGGATGGAGCATTCACAACTTCCCTGGGCAACCCA
>JANRGW010014295.1:0-12715 GCA_024733675.1 Psilopsiagon aymara | reverse complement strand
GTCGTATCCAAGCTCGTTCAGGTCTATGGCGCGCCCTTTGCGCTGCAGAACGCGATCGACACGATGAGCGCGGGCAGCCGCGACGCGGAGAACCGGACGGGCGGCGAGCCCCCGCTGCACCTCTTTCCCGCATCCGTGCTTACAGGCATCACGGTCGCCTGCATCCTCCTCTTCGTCATCGGGATCACTGGCAACCTCATGACCATGCTGGTGGTGTCGCGGTTCCGGGACATGAGGACCACCACCAACTTCTACCTGTCCAGCATGGCCTTCTCCGATCTGCTCATCTTCCTCTGCATGCCCCTGGACCTCTTTCGCCTCTGGCAGTACCGGCCCTGGAATTTCGGGGACCTCCTCTGCAAGCTTTTCCAGTTCATCAGCGAGAGCTGCACCTACTCCACCATCCTCAACATCACTGCCCTCAGCGTGGAGCGGTATGTTGCCATCTGCTTTCCCCTCCGAGCTAAAGTGATCATCACCAAGGGGAAGGTCAAGCTGGTCATCCTTTTCCTCTGGGCCATCTCCTTCATTAGTGCCGGACCCATCTTCATCTTGGTGGGGGTTGAGCACGAGAATGGCACAAACCCCCTGAGTACCAATGAGTGCCGAGCCACAGAGTATGCCATCCGCTCAGGGCTCCTCACAATCATGGTCTGGACCTCCAGCATCTTCTTTTTCCTGCCTGTCTTTTGCCTGACCGTGCTGTACAGCCTCATTGGGAGGAAGCTCTGGAGGAGAAAGAGAAAGAACATCGGTCCAAACACTGTCATCAGGGATAAGAACAACAAGCAAACTGTGAAAATGTTAGGTACGACTCTTCTTGCACTGTTTTTCCAAAGGATGCATGTGCTTGTGTCTCTGGGTGTGTTGTGTGTGTGAGAAAGACTGACAATACTTGGTAGTTCGCTGTAGTTGTTTCCAAAGGGAAGCATTTATCAAAAATGCTTCATACAAAGTGCTACAGCTCAAAGTATTGTAGAATAACTCTTCTCTCTCCCTACATTTGTTTCTAACTGATTTGAGCTGAAAACTCTCAAGCAGTTAAACGTTAATAACAATCACTGGCAAGGACAAATATTATGGTTGTGATTAGCTAGTGCCCTGGAGATTCTTTAACATTTTTCCTCTTTGATTGGGAGTACCGATGTTATTTACAGAAAGATAGTTTATTTCATTTTTAAACAAAAGGAAACCTTTCTAATACCACAAAGTTGAACTGCAGACTAAGCAAGCAGGATATGATGTGCACTTAGTTTCACATGAAAAGAGTGCTGAGGGTTTAGCAAATTGGGGTTATAACACAAGCTTACATGGCCCTGCTTGTAAAATTAATCTGCCTTTTTATATTAGCAAAACACGAGGATGTGCTGAACAGGGAGCACTGCATCTCCTTTGAGGTCTGTGATCCTGTAAGTTCTCACTGACTTCAAGAAAACAGGATCAAGATGACAGAGACACTGTCATTCCTAACTTTGTATATTGGCATTGCTGACTGGTTTAAACAACAGTTATTGCTGGCACACGGAAACATGAATTTTAACATACTAACTCAGTGCACGTTGTGGAGTTCAATGCACAAAACCAAAAAGTTGTTCTGCAGTTTAGTGCCTAAAAACTGCAGAATCCTACTGCTGCTGAGTACATTTATTGATGCAAAAGTCCTCTGCAGTGCAAGTCGTCCCATGGATTTCAGCAGCAGTGAGATCCTTTATATGATGAAGGTTTCATGGGTGGTAGCTCTGCTGTGCTCATTTCAGCTGTGCTGAAGTGATGGGCTAATAAGCTAGATGAAGAGGTAGCAGTGTGTCCTAAGTACCTTTAAATATTAAATGGGAGCCTAACTGCTTTTTTGTTCATGTTCTACTTTATTATTACAAAATAGTAGGAAGAATAATAAAAATCACAGCATTCTTTGTGCCCTTTCAGCTACATTTTTTAATCAATGGGATTACTTCAGTCTGGTGTGACCTTGGAAGTAATTCATCATTTACACTTCTAGAGTTTCAGGATTATGTATGTCTATTTAGAATAAGTAAATTGCTAGCATATATTACTACCATGCTTATATTTCTGCATACTTAACTATAAACAATTTTGAAATAACAGTTTATTCCTGCCCTGAAGCATTGCCACAAGCATTACAATATTTCAGACACCTTTTTTTTTTTTCCTCTTACAAGGTCTGAAAACCAAGCAAGACAGTGGCAAGACCATCCTCTGACAGGGAGCCAATATTCTCTAAATGATAACAGTCTGATGGAAAGAAAAGAAATTAATAACGGCTCAGAACAAGCAGATACTCAATACAGTCTGCTCTCACTGGTGTTGATGTTCTGCATGGAACATGAAGTAAATGGGATTAGCATCAACACCTCTTCTAAATTGTAGAGAAAGGTTATGCTTCTAGGTCCTTAATTAGACACGTAGACATGCAGTTGCAAAGGAGTTATCATACCCAGTTCCTATTGAAATCAAGGTGATTCTGCTGATGTGAAGATCAAACTGCCAAAAGCCTGACCAGGAATATACATGCCTACATATGAAAATATTGACTGTGCTTTAAAGCCTGTTCATAATGGCCACTATGGTAGTATTTATTACATGCATTAAGCTCCACTTGTGAGCAAGGGAAGCATTATCTGAATTCAGTAGGTGAAGATACTGAGGAAAAAATTGAAGTGTTTGGCTCAAGAAGATGCAGACCTGGAAAACATACTCTGAACCTCAGCCCTGTGCTTTATAGTTCACCATAAATCCTGCCATAAGTATCCATTTAAACTTGGGAATGCTTGTTCAGGAAGTTGTTCGGGAAAGATTACTATAATAATTCCTCTTAGCTCTTTGAATTTTATTATCTGCTGGGACTTGACATGAGAAAGCAGGATTGCAAACATGGGAGAACAGGTTAACAGGTGAAAATGGCTTAAGAATGTCAAAACCACTTTGCCCAAATTTTCTGTGTTTTCCTTCTCTGGTGTATTAATAGATACACTCAAGCATTGTGAAAAATAAGAAAGGTAAGAAAGATCAGTAACACACAGGAAATAAACAGAAAATGTTTCCCTTTCTCTAGGGTGGAAATTCAAAAGAACCAGTGTTCAAAGCTCACACATTCCTATTATTCTACATACATTATTTTTACATATAAATGCAATCAAAGTGATTGTGTAATATTGCATATATACTATATAACTATGAAGTATATATATATATAATTTTACTCTTATTGGAGTAGCTCATGTTCCAAAAAATGGACAAACTGCAGGGGTGAACCACTTTTCTGTTCTTACCTTGGCATGCGTGCTCTAAAAGTCTGCATTCTGGTGGTTTGCTATATTTCTGGGTGTTTGCCTTAAATAATTTTGCTTTCCAGTGATTACATTCTTTGTTATAAATCTCAGAGTTCAGTCTATCACATTATACATAATTTGCTTTGGTTAAACACTGCAGATGATCATTATGCTGTTTTCATCACCATTTTGATTCTTTCATTCTCTGTTTATGAAAACCTAAATTTTATAGGTTGGAAGTGTGCTACATCATATTAGCTATGCAATATATAGGCAGTCTGTTTAGATCTGATCAATGTGTTTTAAGTGTTGCTAATACATATGCTCAGAAATGGCACTGAGAGACACAAACCTGAAAACTGATGGGATGCTTTTTCAAACTTTGTGATTAATTTCTTAAAGAAATAGAATTTTAAAATAGAATTTTAATCACCCATATTTTAATACTCATTCTTAACACAATTTCTTCTGCTGTTTTTTTTTTTTCAGTTGTGGTCGTATTTGCTTTCATACTCTGCTGGTTGCCTTTTCACGTAGGACGATACTTATTTTCTAAATCCTTTGAAGCTGGATCCTTGGAGATAGCAGTGATCAGCCAGTACTGCAATTTGGTGTCCTTTGTCCTCTTCTACCTTAGCGCGGCCATCAACCCCATCCTCTACAACATTATGTCAAAGAAGTACCGAGTTGCCGCTTGCCGCTTGTTTGGACTCAAACCCCTTCCAAAGAAAAGGCTCTCCAGCAAAAAGCAAGAAAGTTTGCGTGTTTGGACAGAACCAAGCGTTATCACGTGACAACTGATTTCCAGCACTGGAGCATCACTTACCCGTGTTTCCCAGAAAGCCATAACGAAAGAGAAAGAAATACAAATTGAAGCGTTAAAGCTGTACTTCTGTCACCATCTGGATTTGCTGAAAGATGTAATGTTGGCAATTAAAGATTAAAAAACCCAAACCATAACAACAAAACAACCAAAACCTAAATTTTGAGACCATAAAAAGAGACACATGATTACAGAATTTGGCAACACACAATATTATTTTTCTGCTACTTTTTCCCATATGATTTTTTAACACTGACTTTAGCAGGAGAGGTGGTTTACCATCCCTAACAGGGGAATATAGCCCAGTCCACTTGTTAATCTGTGTGATTCCAGTAGCAGCTAATTTGAGATCAATTTTTCCAGAGTTAAGTTTACTTTTGCTAAAAATTTTGCTAACGTATAACCAGATGCTACAAAGAGAAAATTGAATGGCTTTTTTGGAGTAGTGAACACAGAATTTGATACACTTTTCATAATCTTGATTTTTAAATAAACAAATATTTTTCTCTGAATGAGGAAAGTGATTTCTGAAAAAAAGAAGAAATAAAATGGATAAAGATAAACAACCTTCATGTCATATCTGAGCAGAAAGAAAAAAAAATGCCCTCACAGAAGTGGCTTAGAACATGACTGTACTGAAATATCTGTTTTAAGTACATATCAGATAGCCAAGGACAGTGCTGACTTGAGGACTGCAGTGATGCTATAAAAATATGGAATGCAATCTCTCACTGAAGTTCTTTAGTTTTGTTTTCGTTATATTTTACTAGTTAAATCATCCGTACTCTTTCTATTCAGCTTGTCTGTGAATGACTTGTTGTGTTTGAACTTAGAAGATTTTAGTTGTTTTGATATTTGTAATGATTCTGTAGTTACTTGTCCCTATGCTGTGCACTACCATACCCCTAAGGTTTGTTGAGGACAGGTTTGCCTGTAAACCCCCACTTGTTGCTGTTTAAAGCGTATAAGCTAGTCACTAATACCATGTTTCCCTATAATGCCCTGTGTGCACTTGTAATAGTTTGCTGTAGTATTAAATTGAGAATCATTTTTTAACCAACGTGACCTGACAAAGTAATAGAAAAATCTGCATTGGGAGACGCAGGCAGACATGTTCTCATACTTCCTCCATAAAAATCTCAAATTCAATTGATCTTTAGAACTGAAGTATGCCATTAAAAGGCAAACCAGAAAACTTTCCATCCTTTATGTTAATAAATACGTCTTACATTGCATCTGTTTTCTCACCAACATGTAGATTTTGTGGATCAGTTAATAGAGCATGCATGTGCAATAGCAGCTTTCTATTTACTTTGCTCTAGTATTTATTACCAGCTGGTCCACAACTGATGCTCCATAATGAATTCTCTGTTAGCAAAAGTCTTATTGCCTTCAAACTTCTATTAACACTGATGGCCATTTTCCACCTGTTACACCTGTAGCTGATGGTGCTGCTCAGGTATAACCCAAAAGAGAACTTGGCCTCTTCTGTAAATACTGTGTCTTTTATGCCATCCAGTGCTTTGCTAGGGCCAGAAGGCTGATTGCTGCTCCTCAGTGTGATGCCTGAGCCTGTCTTGCTCCCCACTCCAGCACTCACAAAGAGCATAGGTTTGATGAATGCAAACCTATAAATTAAGGGACAAATGAGCAGCAGTGTTACAGGATCATTTAATCTCAATCACATCCATCTTGTTACTGATGTTGTTCTCACTCACTGGCCAACAGACAGATCTGGTGGCAGATGTCATGCAACTCAGGGAAACAAGAAATTTTGGAATCTTGAAAAGATTTGAAGATGTGAACTCACATGTAACATGTCTCTGTAAATGAACCAGTCACAACACCTAGTGTCATGTGTTTCAAATCTCAGCTGTGCCTGTGGTGTTAAATGTGAACTGAATAAAATAAAGTGATGGGACCCTTTACAGACCTGCCTCATTGTTGGTAGTGGAGGATCTGGTATGGGATTTCATGCAGGCTGGAGAAACAAGTTGCCGTCAGGTTCAGTCAGCACTGCCACATACCTCTTGTCATCATGTGGGAGCCGGGCACAGTGCTGGCTGCTGCAGGACTGGCAGCAGGTAAGCCAGGTATCCACAGTGCTGGGATGGGGCACAGAATGGGTGCCAGCATCATATACAGCCTGCAAGACTTCACGAGCTCGTTCTGTTCCCTGCCGAGTAAAACCTGTGTCTCAGTTATAGAAAGAGATTCTGTGTGGCCAGAATGGTCGGACAGAGGCTTTTACCTAGCAGAGAAGCTGCATTGTTGGGTTACCATTTTTTTCCCCAAACCTGCATATCCTGATTAGGCAATGGGTTTTTTGGGTGGGGGTGGCTGGTTTTTTTGGGTAGTTTTTGGTACCCCCCCATCTTTTTTTAATTTTTCCAGAAAACCTGTAACATTAATGCCCATGAAAACCCTGTGTACACACTTTTAATTTCTGCATATAAACTATAACCATACTAATAATTCAATTCAACTTAACACTTCATCAGGAGAGACTGAATTTTAACTATACCAACACTGTGAAATTCCCACAACTTTGGGTATAAAATAGAATTTAAAACATTTAATCTGGGGTCACAGAAGTCAGAAAGAAGAGGACTGGCAGCTTATTCAGAGGGAGGAGAGGACTTTTTCCTTCTCACTTTAGGAAATGGACTTATTTCTGCAAGTCATTGAACATTCGGCCAAATCTAACAAAACACACGCATTAAAGAAGAGTAGACACCTTCATGATTCTTGCATAAGCAGGAGAATACTGCAGATCTAGCAGGAAACATTCAAGCATTTAACACATGCTGTAGCTGTCTCTATACCATCCATTAGTTTTGTTTTCCTTAGTACTAAAACTTTTCCACATAGAAATGCTAAAGCCCATGGAGTCACACCGGTATGCACTGACTCCAGATGGGGAATAGGATCTGCTTCCTTCAACAGGTATCTATCCATGCTTTTATATGGAAAACAGGAAAAAAGATACCACCTGAATAACCTTCACTTTTGCATCATAAAATCAACTGTTGTCAGATGCCTCCAGAAAGATATATACTTCCCCACCAGAACTGATGGATGAGTCCACATTGCTTGCTTTAAGGTTTATTGCCTAAGTTGTGAGGCATAACTTAATAGGGAAAGAAAGTACAGTCAAGATTTCAATAGCATTTTTTACCAAAGAACTGCTACCTGATGTCACTACAAGGTAAATATTATGGGTTTGACTCAGGTAGTAACACAAGGCAAGGTTCCTCCTGCCTCATCTCTACCAGGGCTTACAAAAGCAGAGGAGATGCTGCAGGCAGAGGGCATAGTGGCAAACAACCCACATTGGCAAAAGCAATGCTGGTGCTGATTTAACCTTCCATCTCACCTACTGCACCTCCTTGGTGTCCACAGCATAGTCTGTCTTGGAAAATACCTTCTAGCAGAGACAAGGCACTTCTCTTCTGTTTCCCAGGGCTTTTCTGCATCACTTCATTTTCCTGGCACCTTCTCCCTATCTGAGAGAGCATGGGTGCCTCCTCCACCTTGCTTTGGGTCTGGATATGGCTTTTGAGATGTTTTACATGCAGAGAAGACAAGAGCCCATGCAGGCACTGGGCTATTCATGAAGTATGGCAGACAGGGTAGCTCCGCAGCACGATTTCCTTCAGCCTATTGAACCATAGGCTGCATTTCCAGAAACTTTTCCCTGCAGGAACAAACTTATTCAGTTCTAGCTGAAAAAAGAAAATATAATGTATAGGGGCTTGTAAGTCAAAACTTTGCTGTGTTCTCATTGACTTGTATGTAAGCAGCCCATATAGAGAATAACGAGGTTCATTAAACAGTTCAACTTTTAGAAGCTTTTCTAACTACACCTTGTATCACAGCTTCACAAATAAATAGGAACAATTTGGCTGCATTTTATTTCTTGGCAACCTGTTACATCGGTGATGAAATAGGTCAAAGGCACTTTACCAGAAAGCTTCATTCATTTTAGAAAAGTACCTTTGATGGAGACATGCACAAGCAGAAAATCATGCCCTATTGTATTTCTTTCCAAAAATAAAATGTACTGGAAAAACAGCACTTACATGTCAAACTTTGAGTTGACAGATACTCAGTAGTTATATAAGTTTGTGGCAAAGGACATTTGCATAAGCCTTATTTAAAGCAGCAGCCATTAGATACCAAAACACCCAGGAGAGACTCCTCTCTGTCATGGCTCTGCTGTAGCCAGGGTGCCGCAGCAGCTCCCTCCTCATCTGCTGATGGGCAAGGGCAAGGTGTGGGGAAGCAGGAGGGAGGGTGGCTGCTGATGCTGATGGTCCCTTTGCAGGTTTGAAGGCAGCTGGTTCTGCTCCGTGGGGACTGCTCGCTTGTGCTTATTAGTGTGTTCCCTTACAGGCCTGTTTGCAGTTCCTCTGAGCCCTTCAGTCAATGTTTCCTGATGGGCTTCCATACAGTCTGTATCATTTGCAAAAACACCGTGGCCTTCAGGAGGCAAATTCCACCTTGAGAAGTAAAACCAAACTTTGGTGCCAAAAAAAAAAATAACCTACCTAACTCCTCACATTGCAGTGATGCCGGTGTTGCTCCTTCTGCTCACCCTGAACCGCCCTCCTCACCCCCCAGGTGAAAGCACAGAGTAGCTTTTACTCTCACCACTTTAAATGAACAATATTAGCCCAGTTTTACAAAAAGTGAATTAAAGCACTTGGCATTTTAACCCTTTGCTCAAACTATGTTGCCTTCGAGCAATGGGGTGCGGATATGGTCACCTCCCTCTGAGCATCATTCCTTAGGCTGTGGGCTGGTGGAAGCAGCTACGAGCATTGTTTCTGTTTCTAAGCTGTGGTGCCAGTGTGCTCAGCACAAGTAGCCCGAGATTAGCATTATATGGGAAATAAGTAACCTCTGACTGACACTGCAGCCTGTGGAGAGCGCAGCCAAAGGGAGCCTGAACAAATGAAACACAGGTTATGCTTCCAAAGCTCAGCTTGCCCACAGAAGCTGTGGCTGCCCCATCCTTGGTTGTTCAAGGCAAGATTGGATGGGGCTTTGAGCAACCTGGTCTAGCGGAAGGTGCTCCTGCCCTTGGCAGGGTGGGTTGGAACTGGATGAGCTTTAAGGTGCCTTCCAACCCAAACCATTCTATAATTTTATGATTCAGTCTGCATCCCTCCTGCCAATAATAACCAGACAATACGTACCAATGGCTGAGGCAGCACCTGCACCCACAGTGGGATTTGTACCTGCACTTGAACTCTTATACCAATCCTTGAGCCTGCACACATGCAGGAGCTTCCTGGAGAATCCTAACGGTGATCCAGACGGACATATATCCAGCAGATGCTGCAGGAGTTAGCATGTCTTGAGAATGTCTGGCATGATTTACACTGTTTTACACTATTTGCTGTCATGCACATCTAGCTGGCGTTATATGCTGCCCAGAGGTAATGTGGGCAGCACTTGATGGAGCTGGAAGCTTGTAGGGCATTAATGTGAAGTCTCTCAGTTCTTTAGGCAGGTCTGTCATCCACACAGTGCAGTGGTACACACCCCTCACTCCAGCCATCTCTGCCCATCCATGCACCCCCACCTGAGGTACTGCAGTAGACTCCTCCCAGCTCTGCACAAAGACCAGGAACTTCAACAGGAGCAAAATAACTTCCTTATGCAGATGTGCTTGCCAGTGGCTTGTCACCCTCACGCATGATTCCTGGTGAGAGACAGGTAAAACCTCCAGGGGTTTGGCTTCATGTCCCATGTCCTTGGCCAAACTTTTGCCCCAAGCAGTTTGTCAGACGATGTGGTACAGCTTTGCCAGCTCTGTCAGATCCTGAAATCACAGTTTCAATTTCCAGAAACCCCGGCTGCTGCTATTTATAATAATAAAAAAAAGGTATGTTAAACCATGATTTGTCTTTTATGTCTAAATTGTGATCATGCAAGTACAGCAAAAGAGGATCAAGAAAAAGAAAAGTTTAATCCAGCTTGTATTAATGGGGGTTTAACTGCAGGTTTCTGCATTCACTTCTGCTTGTCTTGAGCTTTAGTACGGTCATCATTTCAGCACAATATAGTTCATTAGTATTGCTGGATGCAATTAGTACACTTGGTGGGCATTTAACAGTTTTTCTCAGTGCTCTTCCCAGCAGAAAGGCCTCTGCTCTCTTCCAAGCCCAGCACTTGCATGTTTCTGCCCTTTCCAATCTCAGTTGCAGACTAGTGCATGTTATTTTCAAGCAAGTGCAAAATTCACAGCCACTCATTAACCTGTTCTTGGGACAGAAAAATAAACAACCAACCAACCAACGGAAAAAAAAAAAAACCCAAACCCTTTCTACTTCAGACTGGAGAAGAGAAGGCTCTGGGGAGACCTTAGAGCAGCTTCCAGTGCATAAAGGGACTACAAGAAATCTGGAGAGGGGCTTTTTACAAAGGCTTGTAGGGACAGGACAAGGAGAAAAGGCTTTAAACTGAAAGATGAGATTTAGATTAGCTACAAGGAAGAAGTTCTTCACTGTGAAGATGGTGAGGCACCGACACACAGTGCTCAGAGATGTGACTGCCCTGGCAGTGTTTAAGGCCAGGCTGGACAGAGCTTTGAGCAACATGGTCTAGTGGCAGGTGTCCCTGCCCATGCCGGGGGGGTTGGAACTGGATGAGCTTTAAGGTCCCCTTCCAACCCAAACCATTCTATGATTTTGTGAAACCACCTGTCTGGATGTGAACAATCCCTTTGCTTTCATCATCCCTGCGGTTTTGGACATTCATGGGCAAGTACCTATGTCCTTCACACATGGGGTTGGGTCCAAACAGACAGTGGTGAAATTGCTGACCCCAGGACTGCCCTCATTATGAGGGCACCAAACCCTCAGTTGGCATCTGAAGTGTGCGCTGTCTGGTTTCCAACCTACTACTTTTGTTCTGTGCACAAACAGAACAACACATCATTTTGAAAGCCTACAGGGTGCTCCTTTAGCTGCACTTGGCGAAAAATTACTTTACAATGAAGACACTTTGTTGCTATCCACCTGTGCTTTGTTTCCCTTCCTGGGAGAGAAACAAAGGTTTGGGGATGTGTGCAAGTCCGTAAGGGAAAATTGCTCTTAGAAATAAGGTACTCCAGGCTCAACATCAGAGCCTGCTCTGAGGGCACAGGAGATGCTCTACCAGCATTTGCCCCCATTTTGAAAGCTGCTGGATCAAAAGAGAAGAGTTTTACTCCCTTTCAGTTTTTTCTAATGTTCTGATTGATTTTCACATGATTGCAAGGCTGTCCGTGAGAAAGAAAAGGCATGGTGACTTCCAAGCCTTTTTTTACCTTTCTTCCCTGCACATCCTCCTTCCACCAACCACCCAGTGCTGTGAATCATCCTTGATTAGGGCTGGCAGGCAGGGAATCTAACACCACAAGCCTGTCCTGCAATGAGCCTGCAGCATGACAAGCTCCAAAGTGCAGAGATTTAAATAGCTTCAACATGCCAATATTAGAAAAGATAGCAAAACCTCATACTACAAATTCTCACCAATATTCTTAAGCCAATATCCATGACCACATGTGGGTGCTTGCTCTGCCCAGTCAATAGCACCTTGGTATTTTTATCAAGTAGTGACAATGTGATTGATTTCTGTAAAATTCATTGTACTTCGCTAGGGGCTGCAAAAAGGTGCGATCTTCTGAGCTAGTTTTGATTGAGTATCTAGTTTTGAACCCATTGAACTATTGTTAGTATGTGCCTCGGTTGGGTCCCTGGCCCCAGATGTGGGGGTGTGAGGCTTATCCCTTCTGTAGGTGGCTGCCTTGGGTGCTGCCTGAGCATCTCTTGTCTAATACCAATATCTAGGGAAACAAAACCATTTCAGATATACTCAGGTCACTACAGTGGCTTCTTCCTCATAAAAAGCTAACCTGCAAGGCTAACTGGTTCCACTTGCAGAACTACTGCCCCAGAGTCAGCTCAGACCAGCTACTCTTGCTGTAGTGCCAAAAACAACAAGGGGTTTGGATTTACCTGCATTTTCTTCAGTCTTCGTTATGGGCATGTGCCTGATTTCCCACATCATGGTGTAATTTGGAGTCTGCCACGTAGCTAAAGGAGTGCCATTGCCACAGGCTGCGGTGAGACCTACATCAAACGTCCCTTCCTGCAGAACAGGCTGCAGTCAATCACATCACACTTAAAACAAGGACATGACACTGAACTATACTGTGCAGAAGAGATGCCTACCCCCCATAATGGAGAGAAGGCAAAGACAGGAGCAGTAACGGCTTAAGCACTGCAATCCAGACAATCACAGTATTAGAGCTATACCTGACACCATACAAAGTCCACACAGCAGCATCCTAGGGAATATTTGGCCTTGCTGAGTGAAGAGACATGCTTTTTCTCACTGTGCTGAACCCTGACATGCTGCAGCAATGGCTGGGCAGGCACCAAGCAGCATCCCATCTGGCATGCTGCCCACGGACATGAATATGGGCAGTGCAGCAGAGCCCACTGAACCAAGGACACCACAACCTGCTGTCATGGGTTCAGCAGTAGCAGTCATTTTTCCCCTTCTTGGTAGCTGGTGCAGCGCTGTGTTTTTCACTTGTGGCCTGAGA
>JANRGW010014294.1:0-69974 GCA_024733675.1 Psilopsiagon aymara | reverse complement strand
GAGGAGAGGAGAGGAGAGGAGAGGAGAGGAGAGGAGAGGAGAGGAGAGGAGAGGAGAGGAGAGGAGAGGGAACGGATATAGAGGGAAGCGATGGATGGAAAGATGGAAAGGATAGGAAAGATGCCTCAGAACTGTTCTTTCACTTTCAAATGATTTCCAAAAAGGTATCAAGATGTATTGAGCCCTAAGGCAACAGCCTAAAAGCTCATCTAAGTTATACATGGAGAAAGCAAGAATAATACCACAGGTTTCAGCCATGATTTACAATGACATGAATGAAAGCTGAATCTGGCAGAGCTCCATCTACTTAATGAACAACTTGCTGAACAGGGAAAAAAAGAGTGAAAAAAGACTGATAGAAGATTAGCAAGAACTAGAATGAACATGATTACAACACTTATATATCTGTCATTGACCACCATCTGATTAGTAATATTTTGTTTCCAGGTTTTTAATTGCATTATTACCTTTTTGAAACTACAAAGCTATGATTATCTGCCAGTTTCTTGTAGATGTCACTGAACATAAAAATCTTGGACATGGATTTGAAGCCTTTCAGTATTATTCAAGAAAAGCATCTGTGCATAGTGGTGTGACAGAAAATACGAAGATAATAATGGGGAAAACAGACCCAAAGGGACAAAGCAATAACCACTTTGCTTTTCAGCTCCTCATAACTTTATCAGTGTTCCCTCTAGCCCGATATTTCACTTCTGAAAACTCCTTGAATACAGGGAAAGCGTGCAAGGAAATCTGTTTTTTTATTATCTCCTCTTTTGTATCTTTCCTTCTGAGGCTCAGGCCTCTGCTTAGAAATGCCAAACAGCAACACTACATCCTCAAAGGCATAGAAAAAAGAGCTGAAAAGCCCTCTCTTACATCACTTAACACAGTCCCTGCAAGAAGAATTGCTCCCTACAGTACATTCATAAGTATTTCCTACCATCCAGCTCTAAATGTGATAGGGCTTTTGTCGTCTCCCTGGGGAGGTTTCACCACAGCCTATTCAAGCATGCTGTTAGGAGAGCAAGAGACAGTGATTTCATTGTGTATCACGTCTCAGGGTTTCTACAGAAAGGTTGGCTCCATGCTGCACCTGGAGCAATCTGAACCATTCTGATGATGCAGTGGTGAAATTTCCTGTTCACTTGTCATCATGAACCTGATGGGCAACACCACCATGAGCCAAAGTGCAAGTGAGCCAAATTCCTAGTCAGCTCAGCTTGAAATAATTCCATGCTAGGATATGACCCTCATTGAAAATGTCTTGCAAGTCTGTTTGGATTCAATCCATGTCCCTTGGAAGTCAGTGGACAAGGGAGAAAGTTCTTTGGGACAGTGATCAGTAGACTCTGTGTGCTGATTTTCATGAGTGAATAATAAAAATAATTATAATAACAATAGTAAAAGTTGTCAGAAGTGAGTATTTGCAGTTCTTCCAACAAATGAACATGATATATGACTTACGGCAGGGCCAGGAAATGACTAGCTCCCTGATTATGTGAAAAATAGAATTAGTGGGGCATTACTTTTTTTCAAGGGATTGATGAGTTACACATTTAGAGAGAGAAAAAAAAAAAACCATTACTCTTTTAGTGGTGATACAAAGCCTGATTTTGATCTCATTTCTGCTGAGGCAACTCCACTGACTCCTGTGGAGCGATTCTTGCCTGAAACCAGTATCAATGGGCAGTAGTACCTTGATAGGTAAGCCATGAATATTTGGTAGCACATGCAGTGTCTGTAGCATTCCTTTCTGTGAAATAGTGCAGATGTTAGCGGTATGCTGGCATAAAATATTTGAAACCACTAACTGGATCATTTTTCCTCCGTGTGACTAAATAGAGTCTAAAAAAGTTCTCTTTGTAACTTATTAAAGTTGTTACTCTTCCCAGGCAGATAAAAAGAATCTTAGCTTAATCAAATATCGCGTCAATCTATTTCTTTTTTTAAAGTACCTTTAAGAGTTGTGGCACAGGGAGCACACATTACTAAAGGGTTATTTATTTGTACCTCTGCTAGGTACATTATCAACCTCCCTGAACTTCTGATAATGGTTTCTAAAACATTTCTGTAGTTCCAAGGGCAAGATACTTAGCATTTTTAAATGCTGCTTCCTAGTGCTTCTGAAACACTAGAATCACATTAACTTCAGTCTTCTGTGTTTTTCTGAAGTATGTGTTTCCAGAAGAGCTTAGCGTTGGCATAATTCTTTTTCCTGTGAGGTAAATGGGAGATTTCCTGCAGACTTCAACAGCAGCGGATACAGGTAAATGATGAGCACAAAGTCTCACCCTTGTTCACTTGTCCCTTTTGCAGCTAACTTCCAGGAAAGTGAACATTACAGCAAGCATATCGGATGTTTTAAAACTCCTTTGCTCCTTTCATTTGTACATAAGATCTGTAAATAAGTTCAAGCATTTTCGTTTCAATAAGCTCTATTCATAATGACACTATCCTTAAATAGCAGGAATTCACTATAGTAATATAATGAATTCTTTTCTGAGTGCTGTTTGCAAGTTGATTAAGTGCAATCACAGTGGCTTGGTTCAGAATTCTTCCCTTATGGAATGCATTAAAAAATAAAACAAAACACAGTCATCCGTGAAGGACTTCATAAAATGTCCAGGCCGTGAAAGGCAGTCAGCAATCTGTGCAAGTCACGTTCAAAACCTTTGTTTGACGGACTTTCCCAGAAGATTGGAAAAATGTTAAATAGCAACTGTACATGGAATTAGAAAGGGAACAGAATCAGCTGACCTGAGAAAGATCTGAATTCATAGTTCTTCCCACAGCCAACTGTATCATACCAGCTTTTCCAGAAACATTATGCCTGATAAAATCTCCCAGGCCCTGAATATTCACTGCTCGGTCATTTATTGTCCTTTTTAATAAACAGGTCAGGGGAGGTATTTGTGAGCATGGCATGTTTTTTTCCAAAGCCATTGGGCAGCCAATATTTTTCAGTACAATACCCTACTTGTCTTTAGCATCTTTTTCATTCTGAGCAAGGGCATGAATGTTTCAAGATTAGAAATACAAGAGGCTTATTTATGTTTATCCCTCTTTCTGTTGTAGCATTTCCATAAATACTCTTTCATTCCATTCCACCATCCTTACCTTCACTAGCTGTTGTAGCTAGCCTTCTACATAGATTATTAGTTTTATTAATTTTTTATTAATGAATTAAAACTTAATTAAAAAAAATTTATTGCAGAATACCAGACCCTGTGGGACCCACTATAGTAATGACCCACCCTTAATGAGCAGATCTCTGCTTTCATCTCTTCACAATGTAATACAGTGCAAAGACATAGAAACAGGTGATATATTCAAAGCTGCCTTGAGATTAGGTTCTCACAGTCAGCAAGACCCTTATATTTGAACTTCTGTAGTTTTAGTTCCAACACTAGTTCTATATTTCTAAATTCATCAAAGTCTGCCTGCTTCAGGCCTTGAAGTTTCATTGACTTTTCTAAGCAGGTTAGAAATATTTCTGTCTTTTTGTCATTTGGGTTTTTTTTTGCAATGCTTAATGGGCCTTCCTCTGTCCCCTGTATGATACTTATATGACACTTAACAGGAACCAGTGATCCACTGGAATGCAGCAGCACCTGTGACCTGCTGGTGGAGATAAGAACACAGAGGCAGGAAACATGGCTATGGTGGGAGACTGTAAGCACTCCTGGATGTATCCACTAGTGCTGTGTTGAGACCTAGTGTCAAAGTTAAGCATTTAGTTGCTCTTAATGACTTCCTCCTGGACCAAGTACTCAGGGAACCTTAGATGGAACAATCAGCTCTTTACTTTGCCCTGAGTGATACTGGACTTGATTCGTAGATGCTGCTGTGGAACAGGCACTCTGTAACAGGAACCAGAATAGGCTCACATCCAACAGCCTAGCAGGTTCAATAAAACCACTCCATATCTATGTCATTGTGACTCATTTCAAAAAGAAGAATTTTATAAAAGTGTGTTTAAAAGCATGTAAGTTTACATACAAGAGGAAACTAAGCTTTGAAAGAGTAAAGTCTTTAAGTATGGCATGCAGATAATTTAAAAATAATTGTCCTGGTTTCAGCTGGGATAGAGTAGCTGGTACAGCACTGTCTTTTGGATTTAGGATGAGAATAATGTTGATAACACAC
This sequence comes from Psilopsiagon aymara, assembly GCA_024733675.1. Lineage (NCBI taxonomy): Eukaryota > Metazoa > Chordata > Aves > Psittaciformes > Psittacidae > Psilopsiagon > Psilopsiagon aymara. The sequence continues at coordinate 65,825 of JANRGW010014294.1, read as the reverse complement.
TGGTGTTTAAGTTGTTGCTGAGCAGTGCCTATGCTAAGTCAAGGACTTTTCAGCTTCTTGCACTGTCTTGCCAGCAAGGAGGCTGGGGGTGCACAAGGAGCTGGAAGGGGACACAGCCAGGACAGCTGACCCCAGCTGACCAAAGGGATATTCCAACCATACAGTGTCATTCCGAACAATAAAACTGGCGAAATTGGACAGCAGTCTGGCTGGGCATTGGTCAGCATCTGGTGAGCAACTGCACTCTGCGTCGCTTGGTTTGTGTATTGATAATATATACCATTACGGCTATTTTCAATTCTTTTTCTGTCCTATTAAACTGTCTTTACTCAACCCATGAGTTTTACCCTTTTTCTGATTATCTCCCTGGTCCCACTGGGGAGAAATGAGCAAGTGGCTGTGTGGTGCTTAGGTGCTTGCCTTGTTTAACCACTTCAATAGTGTATCAGAGGCACAGAGCAAATACATACCATATCTTTTAAAAGACCACAGAAAGACCATTGAAAAGTTGGTAGGAGGGCAACCAATTGAAAAATGCGTCCAATTCAGGAAAATAGCAAAGGTCATAAGCTCTGGAAGGTTAAAAGGGAGACTACCTCCCTCCATCCCCAAAAAGCAGAAGTTTGTGAAATGACTTGCAAAAGACATGAACATGCATAATAAACTATTTTTCAAACATCTTAAAAAGAGGCAGCTTGCCAGAGAATCTGTAAGACAAGAGATGATTTAGTGATTGTGATAAAGAACAAAATGACATTCTTTTTAAGATGCATACAAAATTATATTTCCACTACAGCAGCTTGGGAACATTTCTACACTAAGATCCTTCTTTGCACAGGATGCAGCATATAATTTGTTTCAAACTGGTGCTAAAAAAAGATATGAAACTGCAGGAAGACCTTGTCATAGAAACTGGCAGGTGGAATTCAACGCAGATGAGTACAAACTCCACACATGCACCCCCACCCCTACACCTACCAGGATAGACTCTGAGTTACTGTTACTCAAGAGTAAAATCTTAATTTTGTAAAAATTGATATATGAAATCACTGTCTCAGTGCTCAGCAGTGTTCTAATGAGGCCTTTTCCATGTTCTGGCCTTTTTATCTTAGGAAAGGTATAGAAGGACTATAAGAGGCGCAGAGGAGAGGGACAGAGATGATCAGCAGTGTGGAGTGGCTTCAACACAAGACCCAAAACCACTAAGAACACACTTGTACCTGGAAGAGGAATGAGTGATGGCCCTGCAACAGAGGTCGTGAAGGAAAAGCTGGGGATGACATCTGGGATGTTCTTTCAGTGCAGGAGCTAGAAGGTAACAAGTGAAGTCATTTTTTTGAAACAAACAAAAGGAAATAGTATTTCACATTACGTATAGTTGAGCCACGGATTTCCTTGCCACAGGACATTGTGGGCAATCAGAGCCTCTGTAAGTGCAAAAATTATAGGACAAAGTAACTGAAGAAAGTTCTATCAAGGATTATTAAATGCAACAAATCACTGGAAGCTAGTGGAACATTGTGGGGATGTCCCTTTACATAGTCATTTTAGTCTTATACTTTCCTTACACACTTATACTTTCCTTGCTCATCACTACCAGGCAAGATCCTAGGCAAGGCAGACCTCTGATCTAGTAAGCCTTACTTTCTTAGTGCCTTTTGAGACAGTTTGTGCGAAAAGGAGATGTCTTCCTTGTGCTACTGCTGGGGCAGGTATTTTAAGATGAGGCTGATGTTTTGGTTTAACATACCAGCCAGCCTTCCAGTTTGTTATGACAGCTGAAAAGATGACAATCTGAGTAACTGATTGCAACCAACCTGTCTTTTTCTCATCTGAGTGAAAAAGAAGCATGTTTAGGAAAATCAAGTGACAGTCTGTTCTGTAAGTTCAGATGTCATAACAGTCTGAAGAAGCAGATATATTCTGTTTCATAGGGCTCCCCAAGGAGTTTTTTTACACATAAAAAACCCAGCCAACCAACCAAACAAATTAATGAAAATCTAGCTGGTTCAGTCATAAAAACATAGTTGTGTGAAATACTACTCACAGAGTAGAGATCACTATATCAATATTATATCACAATCTCTATTAGCTTCCTACATCCCCAGGGCAACATTTGACTCAAGTTGCATTCATCCTGGTCTCTCTCTATATTAAACTACAGAAAAATGGATCTCCCTGCCCTATGCTATTTGTCTTCCAAATCTCCTCCACCGCCACAGGTGTACTGTGTCGAGTAAACATCAGGGCAGAGGGAGAAAAGTGGGAAGCACCCTCCTTGGCTGTGTTTAGACTCCAGCCTGCTGTTAATGTGAAAGGAAATTCTGCAGTCTGCACACTGTGGGCAAAGAGCCTTGAAAACCAATTGCCTCATGTAAACTGAAGAACAGCAGCTGCACCAGCAGTGGTTTTCTCCTGTGCTTTGTGCATTAGCACCATGCAGAGCATATGGTAAGCTGAGGTTATGCATTATGGTGTGAAATTTGCTGGCTTTCTTTTTATTCCTTCTGCAACCTCTACCTTTCAATTATTGTATCTCAAAATTAATCAAGACTAAACTTTTATCAGCCTATTGATGCTTGAGTATAGATTTTTGTTTACATGGATATACAGCTTTAAACATTATGAGCCTTGTGCATGCCTGAAACCACAGTACAAATAATAGTAGAAATATAGGTAGAAAAATTAATTATTAACTAGTTTGCTAATTAAATAATAATTTCAATGCATTGTGTAGTGATGAATTCAATTTTATGGGAAAATGAGGTCTTGCAACACAGTACTACTTGTTAAATGAAGTAATGATAGGAAGGGGACTGCTGTTTGAATGAAACTGAATATCTTATAACAAACACTTTTAGGATCTGCACCTACACTTGGAAGTGAAAAGCAATTGTGTTACAAGGAAAATACCTGTTACATTTTCATTCAAGGAATTCACAAGAGGGATGTGCAGCCAATGAAGATAATTCAATGGAAGCAGAGTGTCTATAAAAGGAACAGTATTCATTTGCTTGATTTACAAACACCCTCATTTAATATTCTCTGACACCCAGTATTAACAGGTTTGCCTTGATCACAGTAATCAGCTCAATTGCAAATCGTTTCTGCTGTATATAATGCTAATGGTATAGAAGCTGCTGTTCACAGCAAGTAAACAGAAAACCAGAGCTTGAAGGAGGACTGATATAGAAGTACAGCCCAGGTGATCATAGTTATTAGTGAAAACATTTGACTTCAACCAAGATTTTAGTGGAAGAAAATTTCTACCAGCCCAAATAGCAGTGATGCAGATGAACTGTGTCAGTTTTAACTACATTATTTTTATGTGTTCCTATAAGCCTGTCAGCTCTGAAATGGAGACTCTTAGATATACATATGAGAAACACAGCATACACTTTCCCCCCAGCAACACAGTGAAATAAGCACAGATCAGACTTTAGACCTGCTTAGTTTGAAATTTAGGAAGTTGGTTCTGTGACGGACAAAGTACTTCCATTTACAGTCTTTTTCCTTTCTTGAAAATGTGGTAGTGAGCCCTGGAGAGCATACACGATGTCAGAGTGCTAGCACTGTAACAGGCAAACAAAACCCAAATATACTACCTCGTTTGTCCTGGTTGTGGTGGTGGACAGAGCTCTCCAAGAAACAAGGTTTCTGCTGCATTATTAATGTCAGCTTTACTAAAGTAATCATGGCATGGAAAGTGTAGCGGTTAAAGTTTTGGGGAGATATGTCTGGTTTTGGGTTGGTTTTTCTAGGGGGGGAGCTTGGGGACATCACAGATTGAACAAGCTTAAGAATGAAAACAAAATGCTACAAACATTCTCTGTGACTTGTCAGTGGAAAGTTGCTGAGCAGGTTTTACTTTGCAAAAATTTTCTGATTTTCCTAAAAGAAGGAAAAAAGTGTTCTGTTTATGGAGAGCTGTGACTGTTTTACAGCATACCTCCAAATCCCATCTACTCTATGTAAATGCAGCCCAGCTCACCTCCTACACAGGATGCGAGAACAAGTATTCATTCTTCTTGCACTTGCTTAAAGGAGAGGAAATGGTACAATTTCATCCAGGGTTCTTTTTGTGTGTGTGGTTTTGGTTTCGGGTTTTTTATTTTTCATCTTAAATTTGTATCAGATCAAAAAATAGCCCCAGATTTTGCTTTAAATGGATTTGTGTGTCAGGCTTCTAACTTCCAGCAGTGATGTTAATGGCAAAGCAGCTTAGAAAATTGAAAAAGCAGTAGGAGAACAGGAGTTCATACAAAAAAGGATGGGAAAATATCCAAGCAAGCGGCATCAGCAAGAGAGTTTATAATTTAATTAAATGATGAAAAGAGTAATGGGTCAAGTGATGAAAACAACAATACAGCCTTTCAAGGCAATAAAGATTACAGAAGCCATCTTCTGACTCGCAGAAAATCAGTCCTTCATTCTCCTAACACAAGAGCAATTGTAAATTCTGTTGATCAAGTTTGCATGCAATGAGATATTAGATTTGCTGTAAAATCTGCAAAGCATATTTTAGCAACTATTCCACAAATGAACAGTGAATATTCTGAATAATGTTATGCACATAGGATATTTATGGAGCACAAGTGAATTGAGGTCATCATACAAAAAGTGCACTACAGAAATGTTAAGATTGTCCAAAAGTCTTTTAATTTTTCTTAACCTTTGTGCACCATTGTGATACACGCTGTCAAACTTTTCACATAGGCCAATAATTGCTGTATAGACACCACAGAAGCAAAGCCATCCCTAATTCCTAGCAAAATCTCTGTCTGAGCCCTTCCTACCCTGCCTCCTACCCTGTTTCCCCTTCATTCCCATGGGCTGAAGGGTCCAGTTTCTGATTGTCCCATACAGAATTCTAGGCATACCTTTTCTTTCGGTCTTCAAAGTATTTTCCCTTTTCCCGAGTTGGTTTACTGCTGCTGTATGACATGCTTTATACAGCTAAATTCCTTCACTTTATAGCAGCCTGGAGAAGGTGTACAAGAAGGATGTGGACTTTTAGTATACATGCAACAGCACTGCATCATCTAAGGTTTGAAATTGGCTTTAGGTGTGATAGTCATCTTCTGATGCCTTTTCTTATTGAAAAACCTGCCAGCAGACGAGAGATACACTGGAGTTTTATGATATAATATTGCTCATAGCAATCATTCTATTACTCCTATTTATGATTAAAAGAATTACTCTGAAGTTGATATAATAAACATTTAATCACTTGCTTTGCCTGTTAGTCGCTGAGCTATTTACATTTTTTCCCATTTCATGTTTTCATCTCCTTGGCACCACTTGTTCCTTCTCAGGAGTTTAAAAATCTCTCATAAAGCACAAGCAATTGCCAGCAGCTTGTATATGAGGTGGTAATAATGCCATAGGATGATAATTCTGAGTTTATAAACTGCTTTATTTTTAGAAGAAAACAGCAGGACAGATCTAATCAGGCTGCACCAAAAGAGGAAAGTGATGCAGAGATACTAAGAGAAAATGTCTTTTCCTAGACCGTAATGACATGAAATCTGGGATTGAATTAAGAAAACCAATAGGCCATTGAATGAAGCAAATGAACCTCCAACAGCAAGTGAACTGATTTAATTTGTAACAGCTATGGGAGCTGTTGCTTTTTGCCTTATATGTTCACATGGTGATCCTGGACTGAAAGCTTCCTTAAATGTGTTTTCAGTGTTATTGCAGAGATATAATAAAGGATCTCTATGTGCAATGGTCTTTCAAAACTGCAGCTGTATGAGCATTGTGCTATCTGCGGCAGCCCTTGATTAGTGATTATTTCACTGGTGATCAAAAGACTCAGAACACTAGCTGTCAAATCAGCTGAACAAACAGTATTAATTAGCTCTGCAGCTAAAATGTAATAATAACATATCAGCAGTGGTGGTTCAATTTATGAAGCTCTTATGGTTTAGCTGTAGAGCTAGTTAGTATATTTTGATCATGTAATGCAAGATGCTGGATTGTGTTCTCTGAGTGTTCTATTCAGCTGAATTGTTGAAATCCTTCACATTTTTTCCTATATTTGGATGGCAGTGGTTGATACAGAAAGCTGCTAAGACAGAAGAACAAGGCATTCCTACCTGAAAAAATAAGAACAAGTAGCACAGGACTCTGATGCATGAAACTGTTACAAATACTGAGCAGATAAAGAGAGGTTTATTATCTCTTACTTTGTGCTTTGGGAGTTTGAATATGCTAAGAGACTAAAGAGTTCAAGTGCTGTAGCAGGAGTAATCTGGAGAGCAAGTAACATTGCCTAAGTGCCAGGACTGTCAGACTGTCACATTCCTACCTGGGCTGGGTCTCAGACAGAAGGGTGGCAGGAGGTCTGCAAGTGTCTTGAATGCTGTGCATACCACCAGAAAACTCAGAACATGTTCACACTCCAAGGTTTGGCTTTTAAAAATATAACATTTCAATCATTACAGTTAATATTCAAGGCTTAGGGTGGCTTCTTTTGCCTGGAGTGTAAAATATCTAGGCTGGGAATGTATTATGGAGATGTGGAGGTGTGGGGTATGAGTCTGGTTTTCCTCTAAATTCTTGATTGATTTTCCTGTATCTTAATGCTAAATAGTATGCAAGGTGGGAGTCAGTATCTTCTGTATTCTGAAATGTAACTTTTCTCACTGTGAGAGTCTCCACAGCTTTTCGATGAAAGTGAGCAAGCTTCTTGCTGTGAGCAAACTGGTGCAGTTCCTCTCAAGCTGATGAAAATCTGGCTTCAAGGGATTGTTTAGCAAGTGTTTCTTATTTTGACTATTTTCTCTTTTCGGACCACTTGTCACTATTGGTCAAACACTTCCAGCAAGACAGGAACAGTCTGTTACGGACTTGCTGATACAAATATCCTTGTCCCAGCTAATGCAATATTAAATGCAAAAGAACTTTACAGTTCTGTGATATGCTTTCAAGTCTGAAAGGAACTCATTTTCATTAAGGAACATGCCAGAGGTCTGGAAACTGTCATCATATGAGCCTTAAAAATATGCTGTACAACAAAGATCTCGACTTTTCAGAGTTTGGGACATTTTGGAGGGTGGCCTGGTGGTGGTCTGGTTTTAGGTTTTACGATCGACTATTCTTTGTTTGGGTTGTTTAGTTGTTGGATGGTTTTTTTTTTTCCATTTCTAAAGCTACTTCCAGTTCCGTATTTTTCTTCAAACCTTCCTGCTTTTTCAAAGCACCCAGTTAGTTACATTATATAGTCCTGACTAAAGTCAGGATATATGCCTGGAGCCAAGTCTGTTCTCTTACATGCTGCTGCAAAAAAGGTCAGCTTTTTATCACTCACCCCCTTGCTTTTCGATTTCTACACAAAACACTTAATCGGCAGGCTATAATTTGTAGCTTACTCTCTGTAATATAAGTGCAAACACTTAATTTTACTGACATAAATTGTATGCAAAGGACATGCTTAAAGTTAACCGGGCTTAAGAGCCTGCTCTTGCAGCCTTAATTTGTACTTTATACAAGAACAAAAATAATTAATGAAAAAGAATGGTATAAGGGAGTGCGACAATTAAAATGGATGGGTAGGGAGGAGGGAGATCTTTTCCTTGGAAACTTAATTAAATCCAGATGAATCCCACAAAAAATTTCTATAATTAAATAATCTGCAATTTATCTCTCAGAATGTTAACTCTTTATGTTTTGGTGAAATAAAAGAAAATTAAGTGTATAACTGCCCTTCTGGACATGGAGTTACAAAATAGAAAAGAAAACAAAAAGCCATAATCGATCAGAAGAGAAGTTTATTAAATGGGAGGCACTGTGCATTGCAATTTTGAATAAAGGGCCAGCAGCAACTCAGGAACATGTCTGGGTAAAGCAGGAAACCCCAAATCCAGTGAGTTGCTTTGTAACTTAAGATGCTGATCTCAGTGTCTGTGATACGAGTGATGTGTAGTTTCTGAAAGATCAGATGACACAAAACCCGTGTGGGAAGGAGGGAAAGTGACCTAAAATGTGGAATTGTTTGGCTTTTAATGAAGGATAGCTGAGAAGTTAATTGTACCCACGCTTATTTTTATGAATGCAAGTAATCTGATCCTCTGACATCTATGGATGAGGCTTTTCAACTCTTCAGCTTCCTGTGAAGCTTGGCATGGGGTGTGCACACTCTTGCGCACAGACTCACAGGAGACACAACTCAATGAGGGCAGCGGGCAGCTCTGTTTACCTCCATCATTTATCTCCAGAGCTGTGATTAGTGCGCTTCTCCCAAACTCATGCATGCTTTTCCCAGGAATAACTAGAGCCAGTGCACAATACATCTTTCTGTTAATAGAATAGCCAGTTCTCTTATTTGAGATGTTATTTGGAAGCTGTAACTCATGTGCTTTAAGGAAAAGCAGCCACTGCATTCACCTACCAAAGTAAATGTACTGGTGTTAGAGTTTACTGTCTTCTTCAGTGCCACCCTAATTAGCATCAACCTTGTTAGACAAGGATCTTGTAGATCTGTCTGAGAATCATCACAGAGGGAAATGCTAATGACTATGTCTACCATTAACATAATTTACCTCACAGTATCATCTGGTTTATTTTTTTTTTTAACCCAACTGATTCCTTAATTAACTTAAAAATCTGTTTCTCTGATATTGGTGTCTGTTTCTCAGATATTTAAAAAAGGCAGGGAGAAAAATCTTCATTGTTTTGCATGATACACTGCCAAAATATCAATTAGAGAGAAGAGGATCATTTAATGGACAGCCACTTTGACAATAGGGCAGAAGTTAGTGCTACTTATAAGCATTCTGTACAATAGTTTTCTGTGAAATAATGCTCCCAAATGAAAACCTGGAAACCTAGCAGCTTCTCCAGACAAAATGGGCCCAGTTTGCCCCTAGATGTTCATGCTATTCAATGCAGGTTGGTGGTCGTGATTTAAAATTAATGTTTCTGGCTTTTCCCATTATGCATCAAAACTAGAAAACTCCAGCAGTGGAGAACTGTTCAGAAATGTGAAGGGAATGTGTGGAGAAGTGTTCAGAAATGCCAGGAGCACCTGCATCAGAGCCTCCTTGCCACAGTCAGAAAAACTCTTCCAGTGAAGACAGAGGATCAGTTAGTACAGTATGTCATGCATCAGCCTTCGTTTGAAAGACTTCAATTAAGTAGAGGACTCTGAAGAAGTCGACTTAAGGCCATGGAAAACAAAGAAAGTATTTTCCTGCTCTCCAAGAATATTCCTGTTAGATTACAGGAGCCAAAACAGATCCCTCACCATGAGTGACCCAAACCTCCTGACTACCCCTGTTTTGTACTAAAGCATGAAAAGGAACAAGTTTCTCTTGTCTGAAGAAACTCAGAAAAATCTTGTTTATTAATGCTTTTTAGACATGAAAACTTCCCAGTGACTTTTCTGCAATTTCTAAAATTTCATGCTTAAAATGCCTTTAAAAATCAATTTTCAGCAAGCAACAATGTTCAAATAATTGTTTTGGTTTTATATAATATTTTTAACAGAAATTAAGATCTTTCCTTTAAAAAAATTTGAAGACAGTTGAATCAGGCTGAAACATGAGTCCGGACTGGAGCTAACTGGACAAACCAGATGGACTTTATAGAATTAGAGTGGGAAGATTCATACTGAAACAACTTGGCAAAATAATACCTGAATACACTTTTTTCCTTAATCAGATAGCATTGTGCACTTCCATTCTGATGCTGATTTCATACTGTGTATAAGTCTGAAAAGTAAACAGCACTGGGTTTTGGCCAAGGGTAGAATAACTGAGCACAGTCCTCTGTTGATTTACGTGAAGCTACAGCAGCAGTGTTAGATTAAATTACCTTGGAAATTTGGCTTTAGTAGTGGTCAACTATTTGCATTGCTCAGCTGCTCTAAACAGTTCATGATTCAGAGGAAATTTAAACCTCTGATTTGGTTGTAAGCAATGACAAGATTAAGGTTCACCCTTTCCTCCCTTAAAAAATGTAAAGTCAGCTTTTATTAGCAGTGCAATCATGTTCTTTATATTTTACCAAATAAAAAGTATTTTCAGTCTTAAATGTCCTTGCGATTCTCACTGCTACAAACTAGCTGATTCAACCAGTCAAAAATGACATTCAAATAATACTTTTTACCATCTCTAGCTAGCTAAGGTATTCCATCTCTTTGAGGCGGCATATTGTATAAATGCAGCTATACTAATCTTTGTCACTTGGTAATGGGGCTAGAGAAATAGCCAGGAACACAGCACAGGAAAGGACATCCTAAGTAAAGTTTGTCCCAGAGCTCTTCTTGGCACCATATCATGCAACCTCTTCCATAGACTTGTTGAGCTCCATCTTACAACAGCTCACTTGGGCACAAAGTCAGTCAGCACTATGCTGTTAATGCATAGGCAGCATAGCCAGAAACTCATCATACCTGTCCACTGGTTCTGGTCCCAGCTTCCCACCAAAGTGCATATAAATCTACTTACATATGACACTGATTCTTCATGCCAACAAACCCAGTACTTGCAGCAAGGGTGAGTCTACGCAACATACTGCTGAAAGCTCTAGGCTGAAAATCCTCTCTTGAAAGCCTCCCTCTGAAGTGCTGGTGGTTGTCCTGCTGCTCCTGAAAAGAATTCATGTGAAGGAAAAGAACCCTTAACTCACAGTCTGAGCAAGGGTCGTTGTCCTTCTAGGCTCACGTGGCTTTGCAAAACACCCCTGCTGCCTCCCATGGCTTTCCTTCTGTTCACACCATGTCTTGGAGGTGAGACAACCTCCTTCAGGAGCACCTCATGTTAAAGTTAGGGTTTTAATAGCTTAAAAACAACAAGTAGGGCTCAGACCTGGGCTTTGATTTTGATTTAATGTCCAGTGTGATCTCATCCGAAGAGCAAAAATTAACTGCCTCTGATAGATGTTCCCAATGTTATTTTATGTATTTATCAAAAGTACTGTGTTGATCTGAACCTACACCAAGCCAAATACATTCCACCACTGAAGCAGTGTCAGATCCAAGAGCAAAAATCCCAGGGTATTATAAGGAAACTTTCAACTGATTTCAGCCTATGCTGGCCTGAGCCCATATTTGGCTATTTTCCTGAATGATAAAAAAGGGAAAAACATCATGCATCTTCTGCTAGGAGACAGAAAGCATCTTGTCTGCCTCTCATTCAAGCTTTCAAACAATAATTCTCCCTTATAACTATGTATTGTTTCTGGCAATAATTATGGATATAAAGCCAGATGAGTTTGGTGCAAATTAGCATCACTCTGTGAAGTCACTGGACCTGTGCCAGTATATACCAGTTGAAGGCATGGCACATAATCTGATGTCCCTGGAGCTGTGCCATTATATACTGAGTAAAGGCATGGCCCATAATTCTGTACGTCACTCCTTTATCAACAGCTGCTACATATTCTAAAACCAGAAAGCAGTCCTGTCTTTCAAGGTCTGGGTAGCACAGGCTGTTTTCTCATTACATGAATTTTACAGGGTCTTTTGGAAACAGACATCTCATATGTGATCAAGATTTCAGGGCCCATTCCCAGTGCAAAATATAAATAATAATTGTATTTGATCCACACAGTGTTTCGGTGTGCAAAGGTGGTTTGAACCAAGTGATCTAGCATCTTTCCAAACTCTAAAAGATACAGTCATTTGCAGCTTTTCATAGTCATTTGGTACACAGGATACTCTAACCATTTTACTGCGTACAAAAGACACCTGCAAATCCTGCCTACATCTGAGGTGCATTAGAAGGCAGGCATTCAGGCATAGGAGATATTTATATTTGTTCAATGATTAACATCATTGTATGATATGGAAAGTCCTGCACCTGGGTCAGGGCAATCCCAAGCACAACTACAGGCTGGCAGAGACAACTGGGAACAGTGCTGAGGAGAAGGACTTGGGATGTTGCTTGATGTGAAGCTCAGCATGAGCCAGCAGTGTGCACTCATAGCCCGGAAAGCCAACCGTATCCTGAACTGCATCAGAAGGAGCGTGACCAGCAGGCTGAAGGAGGTCATCCTGTCCCTCTACTCTTGTGGGACCCCACCTGCAGTACTGCCTTCAGCTCTGGGGCCCCAAACACAAGAGGGATATGGACCTGCTCGAGAGAGTCCAGAGGAGGCCACAATGATCAGAGGACTGAAGCACCTATGCTATGAAGATGCAGAGATTGTTCAGCCTGGAGAAGAGAAAGCTCCAGTGAGACCATAGAGCAGTATTCCATTTCCTAAAGGGGGCTTATAAGAAATCTGGAGAGGGACTTTCTATAAGGCCATGCAGTGACATGACAAGGGGGAATGGATTTAAGCTGAAAAAGGGGAGATTTAACATTAGGAAGGTATTCTTCCCTGTGAGGGCAGTGAGGCACTGGCACAGGTTGCCCAGAGAAGCTGTGGCTGCCCCATCCCTGGCAGTGTTCAAGACCAGGTTGGACAGGGCTTTGAGCAACCTGGTCTAGTCGAAGGTGTGCCTGCCAGTGGCAGGGGGGTTGGGACTAGGTGATCTTTAGGGTCCCTTCCAACCCAAAACATTCTATGATTCTATGATATGTAAATGTTTGCTTCATATCACTGAGTACGTATTCATAGGTGATGGAAGTAACCTTTTATTTCCTTGTTGAAGAGTAAACCAATTAATTCTAAGCTCCAGAAGATATTACTAATAACATTTACAATCTCAGTCACTGTGTTTGGCCTTGCATTCTAATACAGGACACAAGCTTCGCTCTGAGGTATTTACAACTTAAAGCTGACACAGGTAATAAAGTATTTTTTTTCTCTTTGCCTCATATAATTTATTCCAGAGTCAACTACATATCTAAAGCTTGAAACTGCCACCCCCCTACTAATACTTGGGCTAGACCACCAAAAAGCACTTCTGTTACACAAATACAAATGAGGACAATTGCTAAGGATCAGTGTTTCCCAGCAGACAATATAACTTTTGTTTAACTGATACGTGCTTGGCTTTTTGTTGGTTTGGTTTTTTTCCTCTGAAAGAGTGGTAGCAAAAGTGCAGCCTTCCCATTTTGTTTTGGAGCCTGGGATTTAAGACTGTTGAGTGCAGTTTCTTGCCTTATCTAAACCTCTCAGAGATGGTCGCTTGGGAACAGACAGGCAATGCCACAGACGTTCCCAGACAGGAAAAAGTGGCCCCAGCGGAAAAGACTGAGCAGGTCTCTGCTTAAATGGATCTGACAGCTTGCTTGGAGAAAGATGTTTGTCCCTGTTTATGGACGTGTCCTTTTCCCCCCTTATGATTCCCAGGACCAATGTTACTTTTTGCTGTGTGTCTGACTGAGTAAGGAACCTGAGGTCATGTGTCCTGCAGACGGTGGGGATGGGTGAGAAACAAATCCACCAAAGCTGCTATTTGCAAAGGGCTTGGGTCTTTTCCATAACATTTTTGTTACCCTATTTAAAGTTTAATACTCCAGTGATGGAGCCTCTCCATTTATTTCAATGGAAGTAGGGTCAGTGGCTGCCCTAACCTGCACATGGGCATGTATTTTCCCATGAACTCTCCTCGGGATGGAAGACTAAATATGTCAAAGACATTTCACTGGTATTTAAGTTACAAAATGGAAATCAATTGTTAACAAACTGCCTCTACAGATTCACAATTTAATTTTTCAAGTTGTTCTTTATAAGTTTTTGCCTGTCAGATATAATAGGAACTGTATTATTTTCAAGACCAAAATGTTCTACTGACTTCATTTTTTGCTGTCATTATTTGCATTTTGAATGTGTCTACCAGAAGTAAATTAACCTTCAGCCAGAATTTCATTTTAGAGAGGATATATGGTGTCTTGCTTGAAGATTTACTTAATCAGTTGGATTTGTCCTGACTTTCAAATGCGGATAAGAAAATAGACTATTTTATCACAAAGTTTTACTCTGTGTGAGGTTTAGTGCCAACCGAAAAATGGCTCCCAGTTTCTTAGTTACTAGAGTCACATTTGCTGGTGATTACAGCTATTTCCTGCATAAAATGAAATTTCCACAAATACTTAATCAGTCAAAAGAAGTCAATAAATGGTATGCCTCTAGAAATATGAAATAAGTTAATATTTTTCTGAGATGTGAGTGTCTCCATGAGCTGGGTTAAATGTATGTAGAAGCTCATGTTTATTCCTGATAAAGTCTAAAACACTCTGCATCTAATTAAGCTTCCCCAAATACCATGTTTGCCTCTTTAAAGATTTTGAAACAAACGTAATTTTCAAAGCTGGAACTGAGCACTGTTTCCTGTCCTTTCAGGGCTACAGTGCCTAATGGGAGCCCATCTTATACCTCTGATATTTCTCAGGGACTTCTCTTGCTCCCACCTTCCCCTGCTATCATAAAAATCTTATCAGGACAGCAATATAAACAACCCACTGGACCTGGGGAAATGCAAAGGGTCAGAGGCAGGGGGTGATCTCAGTACTGATGGGAAATAGAGGTAGGACATGATGGCCTTGAAGGACAGGGACTCACGTGAGTTCATGCAACAGAGAAGAAAGACTGAATCAATCACAGTGCACAGTGGATTATATGTAGTTATGTGGCTGCTCTATCTTTGCTCTCTCCTCTTCGATGCAGAGAAGCCAGACACTTTCCACCACCAGGTAGTTTTAGAAATTAGCCTCTGCTGTGATCATAATATATGAACTCTAACCACTCTTTAAAAACACTGAGGTTTTTATATCTACATTTGCTTTAGTGAGTGTTTTTGCTTAGATTTTTCCTATAAGCTATTATGCAACATATATATCACGTGTAACTTATTTTTTTCTAAATTCTTATCTATCAGATACTTTTTTAAACTGTGGCTGTAAATCCGAGAAATATGGTTATTGTAAAATTATTGATATTTACTGCAGTCCACATATTGTAGGAAGAATCTTTTGAAACTACACTAGGCTGGTCAGAGATGAAAGGAACTTCAAAAGATGACAAAAACAAAACAAAAAATATTTTAATGCCTTTTATTCCCTCTCCCACAATCTTGTATTTCTGAAGCAAGTGCCTGCAGGGCTGGATCCAAAACTCTCAGAAGATGAAGGCAAATGCTGTGGAGCTTTTGTCTGAACCCTGTGGGTGCTCCCTGTACCCCAGGTTTAGAAGCCCACCATAGCTGCCCACTGCGGAGTGGCTGCACTTGGGGGTTGCAAGAATTTGATTAACTCGGTGATTTGGATCCTGATAGTCCTGTGCTTTTTGTATTATATTTCTTTCATGGGAAAAAAAGAAGGTGTGTATTTCTTGACTTCAGTGGCTGTGAGTAAAGCCCAGTGTAAGAAGGGTATTTTGGAATAGCCATAATGACTGTCAATTAAGACTCAAAATCTAAGAGACCACAGCAATATTACAGTTCACAAAACAAACAAGACTTGAAGCAAGTCTTAAAGCTCACAGTCAACAAAAAAAATGAAAGCATAATCCTTGATGCAGACATAAACAATTATTTGCCTGCAGCTTTTCACTGGGAAGAGCCACAAACTTGTGAACATGGACAGAGCATGGTCTACTGAGTTATTAGTGAACACACCCCACCAAATAATGGCAGAGTATCAATTATATTGAGCCATCTCCTAAGGTACTAATTCATTCTTAACTCTGGCATACTGTCATGAAGTTGATCGTAGTTAGCAACTGGAGGACTCGGCCTATTGTAGCTTACAAACAGGCATCCACCACATAATTCTCTCAGTAGATTTGGCTAGATGGGTTTGTGCAGCAAATTAGAGTTTTGCTGGGTTGTTCTCCTCAATGAAAATCCCATTAAAAAAAAAACAACAGAGGTAAAAATTGTTTGCGAAATGCAGCATAGTCAAGGCCTTGAGTATCCACCTGACACATTTTTCGCATTTGAGAAGACTTCTCAATCCAGCCAAGCTTTCAGAAAAAGCTTCTGTACACAGCTGAGTTTGGCAGTTATTCTCAGGAGTGCCACTAAACTGGACATAATCATGACATAGTGTGACACGCTTGCCTCAGGTATCAGCACAAGGAGTACACAGAACCCCATCTACCAGCATTTGCCATCAGCTTCTTGCATTTTCACGACTGGTTGCCTCTTCTCCAGCCCATGTACAAACTCATCACGCCATGACTATCACTGCTCATTGACTACAGGGAGACAATTCCAGATGGATTTCTGCAGCTGGTTACTCTCCATAGGGGCACTCCAGACCATTCATGGGTTGAGGTGGGTTCCTAAATAGGACAGGCAGGACCCACAGTTCTTTGGCTACAAATAACATTTCAGCAGAGACAAGTATGATTTGTCAATACACATTGACCTGCTTACTTTTTCTTCCAGCAAAATATCTGCAGGTAGTTTGCCATTGTCTCAGGTTTATTCGCAGTGAAGCAGAACATGCAGGAGGACTCCAGCATTTCCAAGATGTCATGTGCAAATGCAGTCATCCCCCTGTGCGATGGCATAACCTCTGAACATGGGAATGAAGCAGCTATCTGGCAGCTGCTCTCCTTTCTCCTCAGTGTGAGCCTTTGGACTGCTGGAAAGGTGAGAGAACCCAGAGGCTTCTAAAACAGCCTGGACCACGACACTTACTCAGTTGCCCTCCTCATCTGCCAGGGGAGCCACAGCACCCTTGAAGTTTCAGGACAGCCCTCTGGTTGGCTTCAGTGAGAACTGGATTGCACCTGCAGGCACAACTCCATTCCCAGTGAGGCAGTGTTTCTAGCCTCTGTTAATCGGGAACTTGGAACCCCCTGCTCATTTCCAAACCTAAGTGCTGCAGCTAGGGTGTACAAAGTGCTTGAGCCATGCCAAGAAGCCAACTTGTATAATTTTCTTTGCAAGAGTTAATTATGTTAAATTGAGTGCCCTGCTCTGAGGATTTTAACCACAGAGGCAAGGATAAGAGGAGTCTAGCCAGTTTTGGGTGAGCAATAATAGGACTGTGATTATGCTGGTCTGTGAGAAATCTGGCGCTGGAGATCAATCTGCGCATGATGTCACCTTTTGCGGACTTGTGCAAAGGTTGCAAGGACCTGCTGCAACCCTCCCAGAAAAGCTTGGTCTTGTTCCTCCTGGATTTGGAGTGTACGGCTGTCTGGGCACACAGCTCATTAGGGAGATATGTCTAAGGCAAACAAACCCCACTGCAAGGGTGAGTTTATCTCATGGCACAAAATGCCACTTGCCCACAGATCAAAGCCGGTGGGAACAGATGCTGTTAGCAGAGCAGCAGCTGCACTCAGATCCTGTCCACACCCTTCCTGTTTGCAGTGGCCTACCCTTGGGCTATTATGATCCTAACAGGGCGATGATTGCCCCTCCTTCCCACCCCTGATGCCATTCTCCGGGGAGGGTGTACCAGCACTCGCCTTGCTGTCTGCCTTTGAGTTCTCATTGTTTCTTTCAGAAGATGCAGATAGTCGGCTAGACAGTCCTTGGCTAGTGCTCTGATAAGGGTCTGGAAATTGTTCTCATGTGTTACACAAAAGCCCGCCTAAAAGAAGGAACTCTACCCAAAATAACAAAACTGATGTCAGGGGTCATTAATTTTTTTAAGGAAGGACTTTGTGCCCATCCAGGTTAAAAAGAAAAGGTCAGCATGGCCACATTCTGTTTTCTACTGCACTGGTGATGTTAAAGTTAGTAGTGTTACTGTGCATTTCTGCAACTCTAGAGACTGGCTTCCAGGTCTGCATGCAAGGAAATCTATTTCCTCACTGTCCAGCAATTCTACCTGTTGTGCAAGTCATTTACATTGTTTAGCTTAACCCGACTACCCCTAACTTTAAACAGGAGCAGTGTAGTCTTTCTCTCAGTAGCGTACAAAGAACTGCTCATTGTAAAAGGAGATGACTTGGAGAGCAGGTGCTCAAGAAGTGGACCTGGGTGGGAATGAAGCATGTTCCTTTTCAGTCTGGCTGTCTAATAGCCTTTAATCAGTTCATTAGTAAAACAGAGTGGACTTGACTCCAACTTACACTTGTAAGTGTAAGTGAAAATCAGGGATTGCCACAGGAATCAATGGGGCGAATCAATAGAATTTAATTTTAAAATGCTTTCTGATTCATATCTGTAGTGAAGACAGGAGTTCCTCAGGCAGCTTTGATCTGGCATTGTCAAGCAGTAGCACAAGTATTCCTACAAGTAAAGCGTTTCCCATCCTGCTTTCAGTCTGAAACCTATTTAGTTTAGAAGAATCATCTTCAGAAGACCATTTTAAATACACTGCTGGCAGGTACTGTTTGTGGTTTATTTTTCCATGGTGCTTGCAAGTTCAACAACAAAACCAGCACAACTGGATATAATCTAAGGTCATTTCTGTCACTCAGAACATATATGATGTTCTATCAAAATTTTAGATTGCTTATTACCTTAGCTTCTTGACAAGTCTTTGCTTCTGTCTTACTGTCTCATAAAGGTGAAAAAAAGCAGCAGGTTGATGGCAGAAAAAGTCAGTTACTCCCAGGAGTAGCAAGGACAGAATGACCTAGCCAGTGTGAGTGAATGGACAAAGTAAAGATAAAAACATGGTGGGCTGATAAAGTAGACTTTGTATTTTAGGGTCTCCTTAAGAAAAGAGATAATATGAACTACTCTCTCAAAACTGATTTGTAAATTGACTCATTCAGAGTTACATCAGAAAGCGACATACACTTGTGCACCACGGGACTATGCTGGGCCATAGGGCACCTCTTCCATAATGTGTTTGTCCAACTTCCCCTGAAAGCTCTGTCCTTGGCCACTCTTCAAGACATGATGTTGGATCCCATAGAGAGCTTTTGCCATTTCTAATGACTCCAACATTTTTGCATTATACTTTCCGCAATTCAGCTTCTATCCTTACAACCCTCTCATGATGGGTTTTAATGGGAGTGCCAAAAACACTGGCATCCATGTCTGTATCTATGATAATAAACATGCTGAGTTCTGGGAACATGCACTTAGTCATGAACATTTTTAACTTTCTGAAAGGTCCATGGCACAGTTTAGCTCTGCCAGTTGGCAATTCTCCCAAGGGGTTTCTGTTCACGGCTCACACGTGTCTTATTCTCACTAGGCAGCCTACCCATTGCCACTCTGCTTTAGAGGTGAGGAGAATTTAATAGTTATGGACATGGCCAGACTGTCTTCAGATTTGAGGCCAGAGAATAGGCTTTAGCACTGTTTAGTTTACTGATAAAGATGTAGCCAATGACTTAAAAATGCCCCTCCATGTTTTCTTGATTAACCTTTTCTTGAAATGGTACTGCAGGGGGAAACTCCCTGCCTACAAATCCTAGATGGGGCTCTCTCTTTCCTGTGCATTTTCTCACTGTTTGTTTGTTATTTTTCCTGATAGTTTATTTATTTTCCCAGTTGTACTTGCCTATCTGCCTGCCTGTGCAAGTCAAACTGTCCTTTCCCATTTCCTCTGTCTCTGGCATTTCCTCTCTCATCATCATTTTACACTCTGGCATTTGTGGAAGTGGCTTTCTTTTCTCATTGTCACAGACAGGATGTGCCAACAGCAGCCACACTAGCAGGAATGGGGAGGAAGGCAGCTCTGCCCAGTGTTTGGTGTTGATTCCTCTCACGTGCAGGGACTGCCCGATGTTACAGCAGCAGCTTGGAGGTAAATGGCTACAAACAGGGCTTTTTCCCAGGGAAAGCAGGAAAGGCCAAGCCACTGCTGTCAAGATTATTTTATTTTCTTCACCCCAAGTCTCTGTAAGGCAAGAAGCTGGTCCCTGTCCAGAAGTTTGCTCCCCTGCACAGTGGCACGGCATCAGAAGGACAGTGGAAAATATACCCTAGGCACACACAAACAATATGCTAGCATGAGATGCCCAGCTTCAAGTGTCTTGAATCCCTTCCCACTGCAGGATGAGTCTCCAGGTTTCTTTTCTCTGAGTGGTCAGAGAGGATCATCTAAGAGGATCATCTAAGCAAGGGGACTGTCACATGCAATATGGCAGCAGCCACAATCTGCCCATCTCATTTTGCTCAGAGGTAGAAATTCCATGTAAGGACAGACAGTCTCTCCACTTTGGAGGAAAAGATAACAGCTTTGCAGCCCTACCCCTGGCTCTGACAGCTGGTATTGGACAGGATTTCCAGCACAGTTCCACATTTTTTGGTTTGTATTAGCTGACCACAGATGTCCTTCTGATCAAGGCTTTCAGCACACTTTGCTGAAGTGGTGGAGGGGCGCAGCTCTGACCTTCGTATTGCATTCTGCGGGCCAAGCACCCAGTTTGTAGGTGTGTGCTTTTTTTTTCTTGGACCTACCTACAAACAAGTCTACTAACTGTGAAATACAATTAAGGGAGCTAAGAGCCCTGGAAGGAAAAGTGCAACGTAGATATTAATGAAATTGCTGTCTTACTGACTGCCATTGCTGCACCTAGCCTAGGTCAAGAAAGAATCTGTATATTTGCAATAAAGCACAATCAAGCAATCATACCAAGATATCTTGGAAGGCAAGTGAACATTGAGCATGGCTGTATGTGCAAGCACACGTGGCAAGTATAGACACACAAACACACGCGAACTACAGAAGACATGAGGTGTCAGAATGATGCAAAGTCTGTTTGCAGAGAAGTAACGTTTTAGTGTGGTTTCTAGTTGACAAATAAAAAACGCTCACCATTCAGAATCCCATCATAAGCCAAGAGACATCACTTACATATCACTGTGTGTTTCATCCTCTAAAAGGCTGTTCCTGGCAGAATGGCAGAGTATAACATTAGGTACAAGAGTTCTGCATATATTTTAGATTTTTTTGTAACAGTGAAGAACAGTGTTACTGACTAGTTAATAACATGCAAAGCTGAAGAAGTTTCATCTTGTTTTGATGGCAATGCTGAGACTAATCTCTCTTAGATTTCCTAAGAAGCACTGCTAATTAGTCCATAGATTCCACTTAGGTTCTACATCCAAAGATTGAAGAGTTTGATAGAGAAAGCGCCTGTTTGAGCCAAGAATCATAGTATTGCTGTCACAGGAAGTGGTGTTAATAAACTCCATAACTGAGGTAATGTTTGAAGAAATCTCTATACTGCTAGAAGATAAAATAGCAATGAAAACAAGCTACAAGGCTTTCCTTGGGAGGAGCGAGCAGCATGGTCCCAGAACTAGCCTTCGGCTTATCTGGAGACTTGACCCCAGCCTGCACTTTCTGATCTGCATGCCTGCAACTGATGGAGACTTATCTCTTGCAGCAGGAATTTGCCTGTGCCTCATGCACCCATCTTCGAGTCCACTTACAAAGTGGATTATGGGACTAACACTTCAGCGCTCGTAAGTGGGAAACCTGAGAGCAGATCATGCTCTCCATCACAGGCAAGGTGTAACAGTCAAGTGGGAGGTCAAGCAGAACTAACTGGGTGAGGCAAAACATATTTCATGACTCTTCCCAGCCACAGAGACGCTGCACTGTCAGTGTAAAAGGATCACCAAAATCATATTCAGTAGCTTAATAATTTATTTAGTTGAATATAAGTCATTTTATCTTCTTACTACCCTTAAAAAATTTGTTCTTTACAAAACAGTTTTAGACAGGTAATGGATCACAGTAATTTATGTTCTTTTATCACCTTGATTGCAAGATAGCATAGTATTTTTCTAACACCTAAGGCCAGGAGTTTTTCATATCAGACTCAAGAGCTGGTGGGCATCTCTGGGGAAGGTGAAGATATTTCTATCCTCATGGGGATCAGCAAGTACCTTCAGTACCCAGTATCCAGAGAGAGGGATGTGGGTCTGATGAGGATTTATGTCCCAGAGATTAAAAGGCTCTTCAGAGTCATCTCCCAAATCTATAAGGATACAGACCCACGCTGTTCACCTTCCCAGAGCAATCTTAAGCCAGCAAAACTG
The DNA here is from genome assembly GCA_024733675.1 of Psilopsiagon aymara. NCBI lineage: Eukaryota > Metazoa > Chordata > Aves > Psittaciformes > Psittacidae > Psilopsiagon > Psilopsiagon aymara. The sequence continues at coordinate 44,014 of JANRGW010014294.1, read as the reverse complement.
CTTAGGCCAGGGAGACAGGGAAGCACAGGCTTCTCCAAAAGCAGTGGCGAGCTCCAGAAGAGAAAGGAAGAGAAGTTCTATAAAATTATAAGAGTTACTTGAGAGATTACTTCAATCTGAGAGAATATGAGCTAGATGACCTTTTTTTTTATCTAGTACATTGTATTCTGGTCCACAATTATTTCCCCTCGTTTCTCTCCCAGGGTAGATGTAGATAAGACATTTGGAAGAAATTCTTCACTGTGAGGGTGGTGAGGCGCTGGCACAGGCTGCCCAGAGAAGCTCTGGCTGCCCTGTAGCTGGCAGTGTTCAAGACCAGGCTGGACAGGGATTTGAGTAATCTGGTCTAATGGAAGGTGTCCCTGCCAGTGGCAGGAGGGTTGGAACTAAGTGATCTTTAGGGTCCCTTCCAACCCAAACTATTCTGATTCTGTAATTCTGGGATATTAGCAGTTTCTATATCTCCTATATTCTAAGACAAAGCTGGCAATTTACTCTTTGTTTTGATTTATCTGCTTCTGGGCTTTTATAGATCTCAGCATTTCTTGAGGCTAGTACTGGGGCATCTCTTTCAGTTTACCCTCTTGGTGAATTGGCAGCCAGTGAACAACACTTCTTAAAGATGGCAGGGAGGAAATTTCCTGAGCAACTTCTCTAGCAAGTTCACTAACTACTGCAGTAGAGAGAAGAGCGGGCAGAGGCAGAAGGCTGCGATCACTGGGAGAAAGCATTCGGTTTTGCCTGGTGACACATGGCTTTCTAAATTAGAGGGCTCTGAATAAAATAAAGAATATCAAAGCCATGTGTTTGCTTGTGGGTGCCACATTCTTTAAGATCACTGTGGCCGTCCTTCTGCACGAATGTCACAGAAACGGCTTGGTTTCATCCCACTTGAATGATGTGGCAATATTGTGAAACGTGGAGTGGAAAGGCGTCCCGAAAACAGTCAAGCAAAGAAACCGCTGGAGAGCTGAAAAGTGGCTGTAGAGACCCAAGTGCTGTCACTTTAAAAAGGCAACAGGCCTCGGCGCCTTTGAAATCATTTATCACAGAAGCCGTAACATCTGCCACCATCTTGGATTCATTCGAGAAGTGCGTCTCAGTAGCCATTTTAAAAATGTTTGTTTTCAATTCAAAACACATAATTAAGTACAGGCCAGGGTAGAATATATGCCTTGAGCTGCTTTCCCTCACCTCGGTTCAGAGCATGGCTTTTTCACAACTATGCGCTTTGAATTGAAAGCTTCTTTTCTTTCTTTCTTTCTTTTTTTTTTTTTTTTCCTTTTTTTCTCTCAGGGCCTGCTGTTTCTCAAGAATAAAATGAAAGTCAGGCTGCAGATTTAAAAGAGCCTGTCTGATAGAAGCCTGAGCATCCTGTGGCCAGAGGGGCAGCCCAATCTCCTGGTGCACTGAGCAGCTCCTTCCTCCAGCAGGGAGGAAGCTTGAGCCCAATGAACTGCAGCCTATGCCTCGCTGCAGCTATGCCTTGTGTTTGATTAAGCCACGTCCCATTTCACAGACAAGACACACTCAGCTGATTTGTGGTCTTGGAAGAAATGAGCGGCATTGTTACAAGTCTTCAGAGAGGCTACCAAAAGGGTAGTTATACCCTTAATATGCTACCCTTAATAAACTGTCCACATCCTTTTTCCAGACTTTCTAGGAGGCTCTTCAGAGGGACAGTTGGAGACAGTACTTGTCTGTTTACACTGCCTTCAGTTCAGCTGACTTTTAGCACCATCACTGACATGTTGCAAACAAGCCTGGGGAAAAGACAAGCCAATGCTCAGGAATGAGGCACTCCAGACTGGCTGGGGATGGGATGGACCTGCAGCTGTAATGTTATCTCCTAAACAGGCAGGAAGAAAAGCAAATAGCTGATACATGAATGAGTTAAAAGCTAAGGTAGTGCAGGTTTCAGCCTGCTCCCCCAAAGAAGTAGAGGTCTTAAGTGTGAGGTCTTTAGGGGTATCTGAATTTGGTTCCCTCTTGTGCCTCTGAACCATCATTTCCAGGTGCCTCAGATTCTCCTTCTGAAAATACAGGTCACACAAGTTCCTTGCACAACCAAGATTCTGGGCTCTGTGTGTACAGGTGCACCATCCTCTTTCCTCAGTTCAGGCAGGCACAAGGCTGGGTACTCGGGGATGCTTAGATGAGACTGGCTCCTCATCCCCTCAAGCACTGTAGTTCCTGAGCTGAAAAAAATCAGGTATACACATGGTCCAGGAGCTTCAGCATGCTTTAACCACTGATTTTCATGCTGACATGATTTCTGAATGATGGGTTGACTAGGACTTTGTAGTATGTCATGCTGAGCAAGCATGTGAAGCTTACGTTAATGAAAACCGGAAATAGATGATCTCATATTTCAATGTCTTCATGCTTTTAAACATGACATCTTTATTTTAAAACACAATGTACACATGCTGAATTCAGACCTATGCAAAGGAAGAAGACCCCTTCATACCTCTGCAATAAAATGAAGCAGCAATAACTTATGCTACAGGTTTCTGTGAGAGGTAACTATTTTTACACCAACAGATATGTTGTTCCACTGATGGTGAAATATACTCACTATTCTGGCAGTGCCCTGATTCTAAGATGAAAAAATGGAGGAAAAAAAGAGGAAATTCATGAGAATATTACTGATGACAGGGTTCTTGCAAGAGATACCTTCTGACTGTGTTGACAAAATTGTTCAGAAGGGATGGAATGCATCTATGTTGAAAATAAAAGTATCTGCTTGGTGTGCGTGTTCATGGCATGCGTCTGGGAATAGACTGTAATTCTGATGTGGGGAAACTGAAAGCAGGAAAAGCAGATACCTGCTGCTACTTGTGCCAGCGCTTCCTAAACATGAATCCAAAGCATGCTTTTAAATTTTTACTACATCTGTCTTTTTGAAGTCTCATAACTTGAGAGAGGATGTAGCTCTAGATTTCAGGGAGGAGGGGATTTGCTTTCTTTTTTCTTATAAATCTGTTTTTCACAGGCTTTCTTCTTTGGGCATGCATTCCAGCATTACAGATGAGTGCTGAAATTACAGGGGGAGAAGGCAGCCAGGAATGAGTAACATGCAGCCATACGCACAGAACAGAAAACATCCTCTTTGACTAGGTGATAATTAGAAAGGCTTCTGCATTGCCATGTACACAAACAAAGTATGTCCCTTAGGGAATGTATTTTCTTTCCTCTGATGTGAAAACATTAATGGTTTTTTGCAGAGAGCAGATTTTTAAATGCTCACTGACTTATTTTTAAACAAAACCTCTGCCTGCTCCAGCAGCTGCTTCCAGCTACAGACCCAAAATGACCACTATCCAAATGGGTCTAGCTGGGATGTTAGAGAACTGAACTAGTGTCTGATTAGAAATGGTTGATAACTTATCAGAGTTCTGTATTACTTGACCAAAGCCAATTAAAGGTCTCTTGGAAATAAGCTACTATCCTCTCTTCAGCAGCAACATACCGACTGATAACCCTGTAGCCACAGCTGGTGACTGACAGGTTTGAGTTGGCTATTGTCTGCTGACTTTTTCTTTCATTACAAGGGTCATCTTCTAATATACTTCCCTTGTGCTCATTCCAGAATGCATGGGATTTCCTCCATATCTGACTTGTTCTCTGCATTTCCTCACCACAGTGAGGAGAGGAGAGGAGAGGAGAGGAGAGGAGAGGAGAGGAGAGGAGAGGAGAGGAGAGGAGAGGAGAAAGATGAAGGGAAGAAGCAAAGAATGGAGGAAAGAGGTAAAAAAAAAGAAAGGAAAGAGGAAATAAAGGAAAGATTATTTATTTATATATATATATTATTCTTATATGCACTGGCTTCTTGAAGAGCTATAATCACATTCAGAACCAGCCCCTCTTGCCAGGCTGCAGTGCAGGGAGGCTGATGGAGTCGTCCCTCTCCAGCTGACCCTGGTTACTATTCAGGTGTAAAGGGAGGCAAAATGTCACAGAAACATTTAATGTGCTGGGGAAATAATATGAACATTAGGGTAAGATCTATGTTAAATAGTTGCAGTTCTTTCTGGTGGATAATTGTTTCAAGTTCTGTGTGATCTCCAGGAAAAAGGAACTGTGTGAATTCAAAGCATTATTCATTAATTGGCACACAAAGGTTAATATAACAAGAAGGATGTTAAGGTCAAGGCTGAACATTGATTTAGGTGTTGTGGTTTTTATTTAGACTTACTAAACATTCTACCTGGCATTCTACAAGGAAAAGAACAGAGCTGAATAAAAGTTAACACGTCTGTGTAAGGTTACTATTAGTTCCAAAGGCAAGACAGCATTTGCTTCTAAAACACATCACTTGCAGTATTTGGATTTGATTTTGTGATTTCGTATTCAACCAAAGCAAAAAGAAGAAAAAAAATAAAAAAAAGAAGAGATTATTTGATTAAAAGATTCATCAGAATTTAAGTGCAAACTGTGTAAGAGAACAGTGTGTTTTCTACCTTTCATATAAAATTGTAGCAGCAGGTTAATACTGATGCATTTAGATGTATTCAAAAAGTGTGATTTGCATTTTCCCTGAAAAAAAAATGAGACTTAAACTGAGATTTATGTGGGATTCACAGAACATTCTCCTAAGTTAGCACAGTTGAATAACTAAAATATTTTGTGCACAAATTTCCAAATAACCAAAGTTATATTCCGTGAGGCACTAAATGCCATTACATTCTAATGCCATTGCATGTAAAACACTCAGGCAGAAATCAGTTAGCATCTTGTAAGGTATAACAAGATGCAATAGTGATCAGGTTTGCAACAGAGCCTGTATTTTTTAATGCAGGTACATGCATCAGCATTTAGTGTTTCTGCAATGGGTTAAATCCCAGCACAATCAGGTCCTGATTCAACAAAATATATAACATATGGTATCCAAGTGTTATTACAGAATCATAGAATCATCGAATAGTCAGGTTTGGAAAAGACCTTAAGATCATCAAGTTCCACGCCCCCTGCCATGGGCAGGGACACCTCACACTAATCCATGTCACCCAAGGCTATGTCCAACCTGGCCTTCAACACTTCCAGGGGTGGGTCATTCACAGCTTTTCTGGACAGCACATTGCTGTGTCTCACCACCCTCACAGTAAAGAACTTCTTCCTTATATCTAACTCAAACTTCCCATGTTAAAGCTTGAACCCATTACCCCTTGTCCTACCACTATGGAGAGTCCCTCTCTGGCATACTTATAAGCTTCCTTCAGACACTGGAAGGATGCTAGGAGGTCTCCACACAGCCTTCTCTTCTCCAGGCTCAACAGCACCAACTTTCTCAGCCTGTGTTCATACGAGAGGTGCTCCGGTCTCCTCATCATCCTCATGGCCCTCCTCTGGACTTGTTCCAACAGTTCTATGTCCTTTTCATGTGGAGGACACCAGAACTGCACACAATACTCCAAGAGAGGTCTCACAAGAGCAGAGTAGAGAGGCAGGATCACCTCCTTTGACCTGCTGGTCGTGCTCCTTTTGATGCAGCCCAAGGTACGGCTGGCTTTCTGCGCTGTGAGCAGAGCAACTCAGGGCAAGCCAACCTTCAGTTCTATCAAACTCAGTAGTTCTCCACCGCCTTTAGAGTCAAGCTCAGGCTGAGGTGATTCATTCAGGATCATATCAGGTGAGCCACCCTTCCTCACCTGATATGGCTGGGATTAGGATCAGCTCCCTGCCTGACCCAGCTCTCCTGACAGATGCTGGTCCCACAGCAAAAGGCTGGGAGCCCCTTTGACCTGCTCTCAAAGGCAGTCAGGAGCTCAGGACAGCCCATGCCTTCTGCAGAGCTGCTGTGGCAGCCTGGGGAGTGGCTGAGACCCACCAGAGACAAGGGCAGGGTGGTTTCGGAGCCAGGGAGACAGCAAGGTGGCAGGAGGCTACCCAGCTACTGGCACAGCCACATTAGCTCAGAGCCAGATGTGATCAGCTTTCCTAGGTATACAGAAGTGTGGGGTTTTCTATACATCAACAGGAAAAAAAGAAACAAAGTACACAGTTTCATTCTAATTACAACACAGAATATAATAAAGGGCTTTTTCATTTTAAAGGTGTGTAACTAGTTTTTGTCTAAATCTTCGTGTGAAGTAGAGCTCCTCCCAAAGTAATGCCCCACAGCAGTAGTTTTAAGTCATAAAGAATCCAAGGGCTTTTTTAAAAAGTAGGGGTGAAGTGGTGTCACTGGGCTGAAATTCCTTCGACAGATGTAAAGGTCTCGATGACAGTTATTTTCCAGGTCTGCAGCTCAGCAATCATGCCTCTGAATGGTTTCCCACGTGAAGTGTTTGAAGAAGTGGTCGACGTGTGACTGATCTTTAAGGCTTACTGTCTGGTCTTCTTTAAGGATGAGGCAGAGACAGAAGGAAAGGTGATGCTGATAAAGGAGTCTGAACCAAATATTGTCACATTCTAGAGATGATTAGATGTCCTTGCTGTGACTTATTACACAACCTGAGAGTGGAAAAGGAAAACCTGGGATGAAAAGTAGCTGCAACAGGGGAAGCTGCTTTTTCAGCAAAGAGAAAAATCCAATACAGAAATCGTTATTAATGTTAAGATCAGGTCTGGCATAAGAGCATTCTCTGTACTATGGGATAGATGTGATGCTGCAGTAAATCTCCCCCCAGACCAGAACTACTGTGATCCTCATTCATATCCTCAGGAGCTGCTGATTATATACAGATGCTTGTCTTTATTAAAGAATGGGACAGTGCATTTAAAAGACATTTTTGATTGATCTGGGTAATTTCAGAGTTTACCTGTTTCTTGCATACAGAATGGAAACTTTGAAGTCTAATATATGTAAGAAAATTACTAGGCTTGAATTTTAAACCCCCTCCAGATTTCAAGAAAATGTTTTTATATTTGCTTATAAGAAAAATTAATGATTAATGTTATTTCATATGTGCAACACACAGCTTAAAGAAAGTGCAACCGTGCTCCTATATTTGCATTTTCTTTTTAAAATAAAAATAGCCATATTCTTAGTCCTGGGATTACATTTTCTGTGTATCACCCTGTAGATTTACTATGATGATGAGGGTACCCAGCTCAACAGAAAAGAGAAGGGAGCTTGGGATTTTGAAGGAGTTCTTTGGCCAAAACACTCCAGTTCACTTGGGAGTGCTTTCATGTCTATAAACCACTCTTGTTAAAAGTAGTAGCAAAAACCCAAAAAGTCTGCTTCTATGCAAAGCACTGATTTATCACATGGAATATAGATACCAAAAAACATCTTATACATGATCTGTCACTAACTACTGCTGCATGGCTTAATAAAAAAAAAAAAAACCACCTTCTGGACTGTTTTTGTTACCACAGAAACTAGTACAAGTTTTTCCACTGATTTCAGGACAGTCAGTGTCACCCCCCAGATCCACTTTCCTGCAGATCCAAGAAGAAGCAAGAGCAATGCTCCCTACTGCTGTTACTAGCTCTGTAGCTTAGGAAAGGTATGAGTCAATGCTGTTTGGGGAAAGTAGTGTCATTCTTAATATTAGTCATGGCTTAGGAAATAACTAAAATATCCTCAAGTTTTTAAAAAACTTTTTGATCAATTGTGAAGACCCTGAAGCAAGGATTTCAGTATTTAGTGTGTTATCATTATAAGTGTGTAGGCATGTCTTATTTGTAAATATGCATTTTTGTATGTTGCAAGTACAAGGGAGAGTGCAAATTTTCCCAGTGCAAGACAAAAACTAACAGTCTCCTTCTTTACCAGGCGCCACACTTGTATCCATCCTTAATACCTATCACATACAACTTGGATTTTTTCCACCTCTGGATGCCAAGGTAGTGGGCAATTATTCTACAGCTTACTATTTAATTGTTGAAATCCTGACTGAGGATGGCAGCTAAGATTCCATGTAGAACACTGGTTACTAACACATACCCTACATGTGCAAGATATCCTAAGAAGCCTTTCTGAGTATGAAGGAGGATTTGGTCTAAACCAGATTTCAAGCCCTGTTTGATAGCTATCTGCTCTAGTTTCCCATGTTCAGAATGGGTCTGATGCAACATGAGTCTGATAGGAATGGTGAGGCACCTAGCACCCTGCTGCTGCTGATATGCAATTAATCTGAAGAGCAGCCTGGGGCCAGGCTGACCTCGCTGGGGACACCAGCCAAGCAGAGGATCTGCTGTGACAGCCTCAGCATCCTGTTGTCTTTTTCTGAGGTGGCTGAATAGCCACTCTGTCAAGTCTGGCCTTTGTCAGGCCTGTAATAGCCTAAGTAAATCCCTTTGTGATTATAATGAACAGAAAAAGATCCATAGACTGGGAAAGTTCAAATTGTGGGCTCTACCTGTTACCTCACTTTATAGCCCAAGAGGAACCATGATGAGACCGAGGTTTTACCACAATGTAAATTGTCGGTTTGGGAGTCCTAGAAATGCATGTCTTGAGGCAGCCAGGTGGTTAGCGCTGCTTTGCAAGCAGCTATGGTGAGTGCTGTGTGGAGCTGAGATGACTGAGATCAGCAGGAATTTGGGTTGGGAATGTGGCTGTGACACAGCAATCTATGGCTCGAAATTTCCCATCCCTCTGACACAAGATCATGACTCACTGTGTCAAGGAAAAGGCGGTAGGAAGGAAAAGGGCAACAAAAGGACAAAGAGAAAAGCAAGCCTTCCCTCTTCCCTCCTATCTCCCCTCGTGTTTATATCTTCTTCTTCAAGCCTGGGGAATTTCAAAGGCTATTCATGTGCTACCTCCATACCTTTTTTTACTCTCCTATTTCCCTTCATCGCAACCACTTTCGCTCACCTAACTCTGGGCACGTTTGTGTTGCAGGCACTGGCAGATGAGGACAGATGCTCTAGCACACCCTCATTGCACCCTCAGGCTGCCCTTCACCAGCTCCTCACCTTCTGCATGGACCCATCCCTTTGCTGGCAGCATCACAGGAGTCTGAACAGCTCATTCTTGATACTGGGGCCAAAATACATAGAGGCATAGTGAAGGGTGCTGCCTTTCATTTAAATCCTGTTCCACAGGTAAGCAGGAAGCTTTACAACATAGCGCTGCAGTACTTAGATTGTGAACTCCTAGCCCGTGTTCATACAATGTCTGTCCATCACGAGGTCCAGCCCATAATAATAACCAGATTGGAACCTGTATGGAGTTGTAACATGTCTGCCTATAGAATGAGGATACTGAGCTGTAGAAAATGTTATACTGCTTCAAGAGATGAGATAAGCAGCTTGCATAGCTTCTTGTCTGATGAGCAGAGTACAATCTTTGCCCAGACATCAGGAGTTTGATTTCAGCAAGGAGAAGCTAAGGACACAGCAACATATGACAGCAGGGCACTCCAAAAGCACTGCTCATAAATGCACACCGAGTGGATTTTACCCTCTTTCTCACAGCTGCCAGCTCATGTACATGTATGGCTTTATCCTGCTCTATTAAATTAAGGCTTCACTTTTCCTTCTGCCAGGAAGACAAGCTCAGCACTGTTTTGTCCTCAAGCATGCTATCCAGCTGTCTTTCTGGCTATTTTGCATAGTCTCCGCAGTCACTGAATTTAGCAAGGAAGTATCATCCCATTTTACAGAGTCGAAAATTTTACACATTTACACATTGAGAATGTGAGGCACAGATTATGCTGAGAGACATCACCAAGCAAGGAGCTTTCTTCTCTCTCACCAGCTCTCTTCAATCTGTTAGACTGCTCTTCCTGAAAGAAGAGTGGATGCTAAACTTCAGAGGCAGTGGGCACAGAAGTGAGTGAGAAAAGAGAAGAAAGGAAGCTGTAGCATTGACTGAATGCTGATTGCTTGCCATGCTTTGCTGTGTGTTAGCTTTTATTTAGAGGAAGCTGCAGAGGCTGTCAGTCCAGACTGTCAGAAAGTGATGGAAAGGAGCACACGATAATCTACAGGGGAAACCTCAGTCAAAGGTCACTGATAGAATCACTCCAAGCAAATGCACACGGTTCACTCCTCATCCCTCACAGCTTATACCATAGACAAGTGGAAGACTCATTTACCCATGCACATCCCTTCCACAGAGACTTTGGGCAATGGAAGACGGGACTTACTCTCCTCACCCTGACTCTTGCAGCACTTCCTTTTGCATTCCTTCCTTTCCTAGTTTATGCAACGAGGTCCTCCTGTGTCCTCACCTTGCTAAAGGGTTGGAGCCTGCTCTGCCTTTTTGGGTGCTGGTTCAGCTTCCACTTTTGGGGGGCACACTGTGGTCTTCTCTGCAGTCACAGCTAGCTATAAATTTGCCTGCAGTGGAAGACAGCATTTGAGCTGCTGGGCTTGCAAAAGGCATGAACAGTGAACATGCCATCATCTCCTCTGGTTTCTGCTGAAAGATGAGCTAGCTGCCCTCAGTACATCAGATGCCAAGACTGTGGGGAGGAGCTGGGAGAGATGAAAGAAAGAGATGAAAAAGAACAAGAGAAGACTTGCTGTTTCTGTGGAAACGAAGACTTTAACTCAGATTTTTGTATCCCTGACCCCAAGGTGACCGGCTGACCTCTCCTCCCAGCCTGACTCCAGCCCAGCTGTTTCTCCTGAAGGAAAGAGGACAGACTCACCCCCTGTTCCCTGCTTGACAGCACATCCAGGCAGACTCCTTCCTGCCACAGTAAGTACAATTAAAAGAACATCATGTGCAGGGTTTGGGCCACCTAACACCGAAGAGGTCAACAGGATAGGTGCCCCAGAAATCCCCAATGTAAAGTGATATCTTAACAAGTAAATAAATGCACATGCACTACTCTTTCAAGTTTGCTGACTGCAAAGGTAAGAATTGCTGGATGTTGCTTGTTCTCCACCTCTATGTAAAATACTGCAAAAGAAAGGTCTGAAACAACCCATGAGGTTGTGAATCCAGCTTCCACAAGATGTTTGCTGATCACTTTCCTAGTCAAAAGGCCCTAATAAAAAGGTTGTGGCAGCATGCAGCCTGAAGACTAAACCAACATGGACTAGCAAAGAAGTGAGAGATGTACAGCAAGCTCCTGATAGGGAAAAATTATTTGAAAAGAAAAAGCAATATATTAAAAGCTGTAGAGAAATAATCTAGTCTGCAGCCAGGACAAAGCAACTACAATTACGTGAGCTTGTATTAGGAAGGAACAGCGGTTCTATTGCTAAACTCCTTCCTCAGGCAAGAGATCAAAGCAAATTACACCCATAAGAAGAATTTCTACAATGCCTCACTAATTAAGTAGCAGTTGGTTCATGTAATATTGAAATCAAGAAACATGTAAACAAGCCTTGAGACAGGGTTGAATATTTTCCATGCAGACATGAGCCTGAGAAAACTCTGTCTTGTACTAAGGAAGAATTTCTGTGAGGTTTGAATCCAGAGATGGATCCAGTCTTTGTGCTCCACTTAATATTAACAAAAGTCAAATCCTTAGAAAGGAAAATACAGTCGCTTGAAGGGAAATGCAGAATACAACCAATGACTGATAACAAAATGTAAAACGAGTCCAACTTCAGTGATGTTTCAGAACCAAAAAAGAGGCTGACTGGTGTCACATACTTAGGTGCAAGTAAGTGAAAGATATTCAATAAATTTTAAGCTCCTGTAGTTCAGAAAAGGAACCAGCATTGCGGCAACCAACCTAATCGCAGTGCTTCCCAGTATGACTGAGAATGTTCCCAGGCTAGTGGCAAGGCAGCAGCCAAGACCAGCAGCACCTTTCTTTCACACTCCTCTCTGAGTGAATTCACCTCCAAGAGAGTGGGCAAGTACTGCATTATGTGTGGTGCTGGGCTGGTCAGAAAAGGACAAAAGAATAACTAGACCTTACCACAGCTTTTTACAGCAGCACTGCTGAAAGTCTATGAGCTCTGATTCTGTGACACCCACGAATCTCTTTCATCTGACAGAAGCAGAGCCTGGGTTTTGAAGAGACTATCCCTGCGTCTGTATGTGTTCACCTAAATAATATATATATATATTAAAAACAGGCAGATGGGGATTTCTTGGCTCTTTTCCATCATAAGTCTGTAGTGGGAACTTAACAGCCTCTCCACTTTCCACTATCAGTTTCTTCTCACTGATTTAAGGATCACCTGCAATGCCACTGTTTCTCAGACTCTGCTGGGAACACGGGGAATGTTTCCCCTCCTTCACAGCAGAGATCTGTTTTCTCCCAAACCAGCTTCTGCTTTGTGCATGGTGGAGTTGCTCTAGCTGTGTCTGCTCCAGTAAATGCAGCAAGGCCAAGGAAAAGACTTAAGCACTGTCCCACAGCTGCCTCTGTCATTTGGCTGTTGGCAGACTCCTGGGAGCAGTGCCGATGGCTGCCCCCTAGCCGGCTTGCATTGCTTGGGCATGGCTTGCAAATGCCAAGGACCATTTTCTCACAGCAAAGGTAGCCCTGTAACCTCCCATCCCTCCTAGTCACTGCCCCTTCCCCGTATTCTAGGACCAACCCACCTTATTCCCAATTCCCTTCCTGCTAACCCAGTCCTACAGAATGTTACCACATCCATTGCTATTCCTGTTGTTTCCCTTTGAATCATAATGCTGAAGCCCTGCACCTCCAGAGAGACAAGTTTCTCTCAGAAAGAAGATTCACAAAATGAGAATTTCCTTCTCAAGAACTCATCTGCTGTGTCCCCACCTGAATCCCTAATCCTACCAGCAACATCAGGGGGAATAGGCAGACTTTAGCAATTTTCAGTAAAAGGCACACGTCATTGGTTTGATGTTCATTTCCTACACCCACATCCATCTGATCACAAAAGAGCAAAAGAGAACGTTTCTTTTAAAATGAAAGAATAAGCAGAAATAATAGCCCAAAACTCTTCACACCCAGAAGTATGTCAGAATCACACTATTTCTGAAGTGACCATTTCTGAGTTTTCTGTAACAAAAAACTGGATGCACAGTTCAAGTACTCTTTGGATGTGGTAACCGGGAGCTGGAACATCAGCCAAATGTTCAGCATGGACATGGCCTCTCACCAAGTGCAGGATAAGGGATTCACAGAGGAAACGCTTTCTCCCTCCAAAGGCAGAGTGCCCGGAAAGCGCATCTCCCAGGTAGCCAGGGCAGCCACAGAGCTTGCCCAGCTTCACAGGCAGCCCGAAAAATTCTCCCATCCTTCCGGTTTTCCCCTGAAAGGACATTCCTTTCACAGCTCTCCTGGGCCAAGCTCTTCCCTCTTGGGGCATCTCAGAGCTCTACTACCTACCAGAGACGTCGGCAGATGGCTCTACTCCAAACAGCCACTACGACCAGCTTAACCTGCGCAGACTTCTGCTTCCCTGCAGAAGGACATCACGCTTAATCACTCGTTTGAAAAGCCTGTGAACACACACACACGCATTCACGTGTAGACACAGGCATTCACACATTCACACACACAAGGTGTCACAAGCCGTAGCCTGAGGACAAGCATATTCAGCACTGGCATAAAACATAACTCCAGTGCATCCCCTCATTTTATGAATAAAAACTTAGCAGAAAAATGTCTTGGGAGGAGAAGACACATGGCTGTTATAGCTTTAACAGACCCTGAGTGCTTATCTCAAGCTGAGAGAGTGATTTCATGGCAATAATTTGTTTAAAATGTTGCTGATTGCTTCCTATTTCTTCCTTGCAAATGACTTTTACACCTTTCTACTGTTGCTTTTATATGAGCTGCTATGGCAATTACTCTGCAGGAGGCTGTGTAAACATCACACAGACCCTTTTATCTGACTACTAAGGGCCATAGAAGACACTCCTGAGACCTGATAAAAAGTATTTTCATACGTTTTTCCCCTTCCTTGAAAAAAATATTGTTACTAATTGCTACCAGGGTTTTCTCTGTTCTTACAGCGCGCATTCAAGTGCACTTCAAAGAGAGACTGTCTGATCCCTATAAGAAGTGTCTTTGAAGGGAACTTCAATAAAGTAATAAGTAAAATTACTGAGAGTTCCTTCTCTGGTAAAAGAAGAATGTCTCTGATAAAATTATTCAATTCATGTTGACTCCTTCAAAACAAATGGGACTACTAGGGAGAATCTCCTTCTGGTTCACCCTTTTATTCTCAAGCGCCATTGTTAGGTGTCAGTTATCTGCCTCTCCTATTTCTGCTAGGAACAGGCTGATGCAATGATGTTCAAAGTCTGAGCAAGGCAACGTTTGACTGGGGCTCCAGCCCAAGGGTTTGACTTGACCCATGGAAGTTTCCTGCTTTATCCCAATTTCAAAGTGTCAGCATTCTCCACCCTGCATCTCTCAGAGATTGGAGAGCATCATCACACAACCACATCTTGGTCACATTATCCAGAGTCTATGCCAGTTTTAGGCTTTTTTCTTCCAGTTTTATTCCAACTTTAGGAGGACTTCAAATAGCTGAACCAGCACAAAGTTAGAGCAGCACAGGAAGATATTACAAGATATGGTGTAAAATCCGGCAGCTACAGTGTGTTGTCAATGTTTTTAGCACATTTATGCTGGTGGCTGATGATATGATTTCATTTTTGATCAGTGTTTTGTTTTGTGTGACAACAGTGAGCTTTTTTTTCTTATCAAGAAAATCATTGCATTATGAAATGAAGAGTAAAAAAGATACTCTGATAACAATTCGTAGAAAGAGAATGACAGAGCATTAAACCTTACAAGATGATTAACTCAATGATTCACTGTTGTTAAGATTGTGATGCTGGTTCCATTTTAATCCTCGATCTTCAATTGTTTGGGGGATTTGATAGTTTAGCTGTAACATATAAAAAGAATTATTAAAGTCCTACAGGCTTACCAGCAGATTACATTCCTTTTTATGAGATAATGAAACATGGTCCAATATAAGTAATATATTTATTTCCTCAGTATTCTATATGAATGAGATGTTTCAAATGTCTTATGGATGAAAGCACCAAAACTCAAAAGGAAAATTTGTAAGACTTTTACCTGTAGGCAAAAGGGGGAAAACATTTGTCAGTGACGTTATCATAGAGTCTTTATCATAGTTCTCCATTTTGTATATAGTCTGTACTATTATCCCATTTCACAATCTCTGAATTCATATTTACTTAGGGATAAGGTAAATTTGAAAGGAAGTACATTGGTTTACTTCTGACACTATAATTTCTAGTCACCCTGTCCCAGGGATAAAAAGCTGTTGTATGAATGTGGATTCATCCAGTTGTGTGCTTTACCTTTGGTACAATCAAGGAAAGTTTTCTGAATTGAAGGCTGTGTTAGTCTTCCAGAGCATGTACAGCCATGCCAGTCTCTCTGCTGCTTATCCACCCCTACTGGTACACAACTAATCATACACAATGACAGCTTCCTATATAAGCCCCTTCCCAAGAAGTTACAGGTGGGATTTTTTCAGTCTTTAAAATGTGTTGTCAGTACTAGCAGAGAACAGGACTCCATTAGATACTGGATCAAAGTCATATTCAATAAAGTGAATAAAGGACATTATGCCTATCCTTACCTACACATACATTTCTCTGCTCATTACCTCTTGCATTTCTGGGCCGTGAAATAACTCCCTAGCTGTAAGAAAAGAGCAGCTACTCATCAACAGGCTCTACAACATCTGTTGAAAGACGTCCTGTGTGCAGCATGATGTCAAACAAAAGGAGTGTGAGCTCATTAAGAAGTTATGAAAGGAGCTTCCTTGTTCCTTGGACTGAAAGCCCATTTCTGGCTCCAGGTGGTAAAAACATTAAAATAAGACTGATTATGCATTATACTCATTGCTTATTTCACTTGAGCACGAATTGGTCTAGTACAAGAGCTGTCTGTCAACTGAGTGAAATGAGATAAGCAGGACTAACACAGTATTATGCACTTAGTATAACAGTAACTCCTGTAACATTATCTAGATGGCTACATAAATTGCTCTTCAGTACTCCAAGTGTTGTTACGTGCATTTTTCTCTACAAACAGGCTTGGAAACATTGTTCTTCCCAGCCTTTGCACTCTCACATACATGCTCCTTCAGCCCGTAGAAAACTAGATGTCCTGGGTTCAGCAGTAGCAGTCATTTTCCTCCTTCTTAGTAGCTGGTGCAGCTCTGTGTTTTTGACTTTCAGCCTGGGAACAGCGCTGATAACACCGATGTTTTCAGTTGCTGCTCAGTAACATTTACTCTGACCAAGGACTTTCTGAGTCTCATGGTCTGCCAGGGAGGAAGGGAAGCCGGGAGGGAGCAGAGGCAGGACACCTGACCCAAACTAGTCAAAAAGGTATTCCGTACCACAGCATGTCATTCCCACTATATAAACTGGGGGTAGTTACCCAGAAGGGTTAGAACACTGCTGGGTCAGGCTGGATATCAGTCAGTGGATGTTGAGCAGTTGTATTCTCTTTCTTTGTATTTCTCTTGTCATTATTGTTATTGGTGGTTGCAGCAGTGGTTTGTGTCATCCCTTAGTTACTGGGCTGTTCTTATCTCCACCAGTAGGAGTTATATTCTTTCAATTCTTCTCCCCATCCCTCCAGGAGCAGGGGAGGGGGGGACACTGGTGGGGGGAAGGGGAAGGGGGAATGAGAGAGGCAGACTGAGTGGTTTTCTGAGTTACAGCTGGGCTTAAACCACAACAGATCTTTTTGGTGCCTGACATGGGGTATGAAGGGTTGAGATAATGACAGATCTGACCAGGGGGTGCCTAATCATGTTTGTGATAAGCATTCGTGGTTTTGGATTAATAGTTACTTGTCACAATGCTGATTTATTGGCTCTCAAAGCTGTTGCTCTTGATCTCAGAGTTTCAGTATGTCATACCTTACAGCCGGCATTTGCTGTGTTACTGTTTATTGTCTGGGGGCCTTGGGCTAAGGTTCTTGTTTCATTTGTACTTTATGGTAATGACTTGTAATACAACAGAAACATTGATCATGAAACTGATCTGGCTTGCGTTCCCAGTGTGGTCACCACCTCTATACTTTGGGAGGTATATAATAGAAGTGCTGAGCAATTATACATCTTTTTTTCCCCTCCTCGGGTGTCAACCCGTGAAGGAGACATTCTTCTCCCAGCCCCCCCACCAGACCATTTACAGCATCATTTAAGAGTTCTGGAGGTTTTGAATGGCCTTTAGGTACCCTTGAGACCTGCCTGCTGATTTTGATGAGGATCACCGTGTTGGCATGTGTACAGAGTGTGATTTACCCACAAGCATTTCATCTGATCTCGAAAGTTAAACAGAGTTGGGTTTGGGCCTTATCTAGGGTTAGATGACAATATAGGAGGACCAAGAGATTTTCCTCGGGGCTGGACAGTCATGAGTGGCAGGGTGTATGGGATAGTATGGTCAAGTATCCAGGCCAGTGGGCCCCTCCAGTGCTTTGGAACTTCACCACTGAACAAGTGCAAAATCCAGAAAAATTAGTAAAACACTTAAATGAGGTGTGTTGTCATTCTGATCAAACCAGAGATGGACAAATCATGGCAACATGCTGGGGCTTGGCCTGTGCTTACAGAGCGCTGTTCAACACTATCCAGCAGCTTCAAAAGGAAAAAGATATCCCTGGATCTGATGGCAAAGCAACAGTCAGCGCAGCTTCTCCAGTTCCAAGCACAGCAGCTACACCAGCTCCAGCGACAAGTACAGCAGCTACACAAACCCCAACAACGGATACTGCAGCCACTCCAACCACAGTGACAATCACCGCAGCTAAACCAGAGGAGCACATCATCCCCTAGTTGCTCCAATGCTAGGACAATGGGGCCGCCAATCTTGAACTAGAAGGTAGGGAAGCCAAGCAGCTGGGATCACTTGTTAGGGAAGGAGGAATTGAGAAAACAATTGCAACAGAGAAAGAGTCCCTCAGCCTTTGGAAGCCGCTCTTGGTAGCTGTGAAAGAAAGGCTTCCATACAAGGACGACAATATGAGTCGTTTGGCCAAGTGGACTATTCCAGAGAAAGGCATCCAGTCTCTGAGGGAATCAGCCATTGTAGAGGTGATCTATCACATCAAGCAGAATAACATGGATGTACCCATAGATCCAGATGAAGTCGAATGTGCACAACCCATGTGGTGGAAGTTTACATGAAATGCACCGTCATCATATGCCCATCCATTGGCAACAGTAACCTGGAATGACATAGTACCACTAACAATGGATGAAATGATTCATAAACTCCAAGAGTTTGAAGACAATCTCACCCCTTCCCTCATTTCAGCTGTGAAAAAACTGTCCCAGGAGTTCAAACAATTGAGAGATGATCTATCTTATCCAGCTCCTCGCATGTACCAACACACGTCTCAGCTATTAACAGAAGGCATTCTACTGTTCGAGAGAGAAGATATAGAAGGTATACACCATGGGCCACCCTATGGTTTTACCTGCAGGATCATGGAGAAGACATGATGAAGTGAGATGAAAAACCTACCTCAGCTCTGAAGGAAAAGATCACTTCTTGGTCGGGTTGGGTATCAGTCAGCAGGTGGTGAGCAGTTGTATTCTCTTCCCTTGTTATTTCCCTTATTATTATTGGTGGTAGCAGCAGTGGTTTGTGTTATACCTTAGTTACTAGAGGATCCCATGGGAATCACATTCTTTCAGTTCTCCTCCCCTTCCCTCTGGGATTGGGGGAGAGGAAGGGAGGGAGTGAGAGACTGCGTGGTTTTCTGAGTTACGGCTGGGCCTAAACCACAACACTAGAACTGTAAATGTACAAAACAAAAGCTGAAATGATTATTCACAGCAGTACTATCTAATCAAAGTAAAAGTCTTCTGAGATCTATTTGCTATATATGTCCATAGGTATAGGAAAATACAATGCGATACTGCCCTCTATTAAATGAACATTTATTTGCCTTGATTTATCACTGATTTGAGCCCCAAGATTTGTGTAAGAAAACCACTTAGACTAAACAAAGGTAAAACTGTTGTACAGTATCTGATGCTCATTTGCAACCCAACACAGAGCTAACTAATTCATCACCATTCCTTAATGTTATCAAATTCAGTCCTAAAGCCTCACTTGGTGTGAATGGTGGCACTAGTCCGCCACAAAAACTTGTTTCAGATAAAAAAGGTACACAGTGTCTAGTCAAAACCGATTCCCAAATACAGTCCCCTTCAAACCATTTCATACAAACAAGACTATTTCTGTCCTGCTTACGTTGAAGAGAAGTACTTAGAAAACTTCTTATCTCCCCAGCTAGCTTTAGCAATTTGACTGTTACCTGGTGTGGTTTTACAGCTCCTAGCAAGAGGTGCAGGGCCCCTAACCTGCCTTTCCCACCCTGGATTCCCTTCTGTCTTCCCTTCTTTTCAAGAGACCTTAGAAGAAGATCCTCACAAGGGATTCCCCCCAGTTGCCTGCCCATAGACATGGAGAAATGCTGCAGCCCCCCAGGACTGAAGACAGAGTGAAAGGCTGATATGCAGGACTTGTGATCTCTGGCACAGCAGTGGGAGCACCCTGAGTGGCACTGAACATGGAGGTGGTCATCTGCTATCTGCTAGTCCTGGGGCAGCCTGGGGATAGCACAGGCAGAGACAAGAGGAAATTTGCTCAAGTTGTCCCAGGGTTAGGGTTAGATTGGGTATTAGGAAATATTTCTAACCAAAAAGGTTGTCAAGCACTGGAACAGGCTGCCCAAGGAAGTGGTGGAGTCACCATCTCTGGAGGTATTTCAGAGACGTGTAGATGTGGTATGTAGGATAATTGTTTAGTGGTGGACTAGGCAGTATTAGGTTAATGGTTGCACCCAATGATCCTATAGGTCTTTTCCAACCTAAACCATTCTATGATTCTATGACTCTTCACACGCAGCACTAGGGAAGACTTTGGCTGTACAGACACAGGCTGTACAGACACAAGCTGTACCATGCTGCTTAGCTCCCAGGGTAGAAAGCAGACCTTGGTCAATTTTATTTACTTGTATAAGTGCAACCCCCAGCTTCAACAGTGACATTTCTTTAAGTTCTTCATGGTCTACTCAAACCTAGTGAAATAATAGATGATAAACTGTATCTTAGTCTAATACATTCATATTATCACAGCTTACTATGAAATAAATATCCAAATGTAAATCCTCCAGCCTTCTTCAATCACATCTGAGTAATCACAAGTCTATCCTTAAAAAAAAAAAAGGAGAAAAAAACAAAACAATGCACATAGAATTAAGATTGTCTAACATTTATGTCTGAATTGCTTCTTTCACTTCTTTAAGATGTTTAGGATTTTCTGTTGCTTTCTTATCCATCTCTCTCTGTCCTGTCAGAAACTCTGGGAATTTGTGGGAACATAACCGCTGGCAAGTTATTTTCCCTAGGCATCTTCGCACCTCTGCACACAGTCTGCCTCAGCTGCCATTTGCCTCTTAGTCTAAACCAACACAAGTTAGCAGAGTTGGCTGGGAGCAGCTGAATAGTGGCCATATCACCTGTCCTGCCATCCCTGAAGGAAGAGAAGCCACTTCTAACCTAAGAGTGGGCACAGGGAATGCTCATTGGACTTGAGCTCCTAAATCACTGCTGTGAAAACTTGATCCCAAATCTGGAGCATGCTGTGTAGCCACTCTCTGCAATGTGACAAGACTTGGATTTCTCTGTTCTTAGTGGTTTGACTTTGGTTCCTTGTTAAAACAAACATTTTAACAAGTTTGTTTCTGGAAACCTTTGAATTTATTATCTTTACAACATTTTTTCTTAAAATGGCCTGCTGCAGGAAACAATATTTCAAATTCTTTTTGTATCTGGCAACATATAAACTTCATGCCTGTAGCCCTGTTCTTTAGAATGATTTTAAATAATTACATCATTATTTTGTTAGGTCTGCTCACATGATGTAGTGATTGCATGCAGTCTATTCATGAACAATTTCCACCTAGAGTCAGGGATGTGTTGTCTCTAAATTAGATACTCTAGGAAATATTTGTGTTATTTTCTACCTCTAAAGAAAAACTATGAACCTTAGAATATAAAGGAAACAAAAAAATCTTTTGTTGTTTCCTGTTACGTTCAGCGTAACAAAATCTCCAGTCTAAAAGCAACTGCATCATTTTAAACCAATTCCTACTAGGGTACTTTTCAATACACTAACTTCGGTGTAAGACTTTGTTTTCAATTTGCTAATAGAAATTTGGCACGTGCTACATTTCCCATTGTGTAAGAATTTTTATAACTAAAGGTTATTGTCATAGAATCATACTCATTTAGGTTGGAAAAGACCTTTAAGTTCATCAAGTCCAACTGTAAACCTAGCACTGCCAAGTCCACCACTGAACAATGATGTCCCTAAGCATCACACGTACATGTCTTTTAAATACCTCCAGGGATGGTGAATCAACCACTTGCCTGGGCAGACTTTTCCAGTGCTTGGCAACCCTTTCAGTGAAGAATTTTTTCCTAATATGCAATCTAAACCTCCCCTAGTACAACTTGAGGCAGTTTCTTCTTGTCCTTGTTACTTGTGAAAAGAGACAGCTTTAGTGTAGCCATCTTTCTCTTGGAGAGATTCATGAGGCTACATATTTGTGGTCCTGGTAAGCAAAATTATTAGTTCTTTGTCATACTTTTCATCTGTTTTCTCACCATATATATGTTCAGTACAGGTGTCAAAATAGGAGTATTTTCCATATTTCTACGTTTACTTATATTCTCTTCTCCCAGTTTTCTCAGGAATGTAAAATCATTCTATGAAGCTTTATCTACTGAGTACTTCAAAGTTATTACATGATTTTAAACAGGGCCACAGGCAAATGAGAGGTACCTTTAGCACAAAATGACCAAGTTAGTTGCATTCCTTAGAGAAAAGACGTTTCATTTTGGTTTAGGAAATGAAAATATAGCAAATATTCAATCTTCATATCAAACAAAATGACAATATGATCATTACCTTAATGTAAATGAAGCAGCTCCCTGATTTTATATTCAGAGTCGTTCCCCTTTGTGCATCAGGAGTGCTTATCAGTTGAGAAAAACATTTTCTTTCAAAGGCACAAGCTGTAGAGGACTCAGACAATTTGGCAGTATGTCTGGCATCAGAAAACATAATATCCATTCTTCTTAAACCTCTTTGAAATATGAATGAAAGCCAGCAGAAAATTATAAGCCCGGCTGACTTCACTCATCATCAACGCTTTCATATAAGCCAGCAACAGCCAAAGTCTAAATGCTGCTCCTGGAAGGAAATAAGTTACCAGTATATTACCTTGAGGCAATTCCACTCCTAGCGAAATACAAAGCTCCTCCAGTTGCGGTGATGTAAGCTCACAGTGAGTGAAGTTATGGAGGATGGACAAAGACACTACCTCTTAACTGAAAGAAATGAAGCGGAATAAAGAAATAAAGAGCAAGTGAAGATTCCTCTAAGTTTTTGCCTAGTGTGTAGGCAGCTTTGGGCAACACTCAACCAACACAATGAACTTTATGTTATCATTCTAGTCAGCTCAGATTGACTCTTAAGCTGCTCTAAATTACATTGGAAGTTGGAGCCTTTAGGCTTAGGGAAGCACTATATTTTTGCAAAGCACTCTGCCCCCATGTTTGTTCTTTACCTTTTCAGGGATCCAGCTCAGTCTGTTCAACCCTTTTTATCTGCTCCTTCAGTGCCTCTGACATGTTCAAGCAGGAGATGACAGCCATCACAGCACCATGTGACATTCTGTGATGGAATCTGTGTTCGTAAGTTTGACAATTATATTATAGGCCCTCATCTGTTCAGTGTTCAATTTGCAATACATTGTTCAAATGCAGAGGCATATTACATTACTCATACCATGTGATACAGCAACTCTAGCATCCTACAGGAAGAGGTCCTCTGCGATGGTCCACAATATATTGCTGAGAACATTAACTAAGCTGTTTTTAAACACTATCCTGATTTCTTTTGAAGCTTTTATCTTGTGTTTGATATTTTTGGTAACCCAGACCAGTAACATACTAATGAACTTTACATTTAGAGAAGCTCCCAGCATCCCATCCCTAAATCTGGAGAGGAGCAGAACATAAGATAGGCAGTACAGTTTCAGTTACCATGCCCTCCTGTTGTGCAGCTGAAGAACAAGAAAATTAACCTCTATTAGGATGACTCTGAGCACTCTTTGCTGGAGTTTACCAGAGACATCAGTCTTTGAAGTAGACTCTCATAGAAATAGATGCTTTTCAAATTATTCATATGCTAGTATACCATTTTCGAATAGGTAATAGCAAGTTTCTTCTTGCAGGACCTTCACCATAAGCTTTCTCTGTTTCTGATTACACAGCTCTGTTAATCAATTTTGTGCAACTAATGCTCCCAATCTACTACCCAAATGTGCCCTAGAGTGTTCATATCATCTGCCATAAGTCTGATAGTATAGTTCTTAAATTAGTTTGCCTTGCAGGGGAAAAGATTAAGACCCTGTAGATCCTTGAGTATGTACTTTTAGGCCTTTGCCAGAAGATGTATCTCTTTTATCTCTCTTGCAGTGAAAATTTCTTTCATTTTGTAACACTCAGGGTAATACTTCAAAGCCATCCACTATAAATTGAAGGACAGAAATTTGAATAGTATTAGTTCATGACAGCCCTGTTATTGGCTCCAGGGCGGAGAACAAACTCTGATATGGTCATAGTGCAGCTTTTCGTTTCACTAAATTGGAGCCGCCTCAGAGGATGTACTGATTTAGTTACTTCCACAGTTGGCAAAATGTGCAACAGGTTTTATATCCCAGAATGCTTATTGCTTTATCTCTGTGTTGAATTTTAAGTTTGCGTGGAGATGCAAAATACGAATGGTTACAGATATTTTCTATGGTCAATAAGTTAGAGAGAGTTAACCATATAATGTGGTGCTTACTGGAGCTGATATTCTCCTGCAGGATATCCCCAGATTTTAAAGAAACATTTCACTAATCTTTAGCATAAACAGATGCTAAAGAGAAACAAGTATTTGACTGCATAAAGGTTCTCATTATCTGGTTCACTTGCAGCTTAATTCCTAAGTCCTCTGCAGAATAGCAAAGTTTTGTAATGCAGTTTATATATTATTCTACTTGGTGGTTTTTCCTGGGTTTCTCTAAAAATCTCTGTTGCAATCCTGTTCATGCGAACTTCTATGCAGGCACTTTGAAGAAAACAATGCTCCCCAAACACAACACAACACAACAAAGCAAAACAAAACAAAACACAACACAACAAAATAAAACAAAATAAAACAACTCAGACGCTAAACTGTCTTCTCTGCCTCCATGAGTTGAAAAGCAAAATTTATCCCAAATATAAAGCAGCCCAAACCACATCTATAGTCTTAATTAAGTAGCTGTGCTGGGTTTTTTACAAATTTACCAACTGTAGAAGCTGCAAACATCCACCACAGAAATAAATAAAATGCATGTTAAGCCATATTTATAACTACCATAGAGTAAGTGAACAAATTGCTTTGTGAATATTGATAACTATCCCTATTAATTTTATCTTACTCTATATTTGAAATTTTTAAGATGGGAACGTACTATTTGTGATTGACATAAAATTCAATCTGTTTTATCAGGATGCCCCTCTAACCCAACATAATTTAAACAAGTCAAGTGACAAACTGAGAGTCTGTCATAGTAATGAACAGCCTACAAGGTACACTCATTACACGCCCTCAGATTGTCAAGTGGTGAGATAGTAGTCCTTCATGTTAGTAAGAATACTGTATGTATTGCTCTGCTATCATCTCAGGACCTTGAGAAACTGAGTCCAAAATTCTGTTAGAAGGTCTGGCATAGCCTTCTTTCTGCAGTTATCTTTCTTGATCTCCTATTATAAAACAATGTTCAGCTTGCAAGAATTAACAGTATTAACTATTAACCCCGAGCATCTAATGAAGTTGTTTAGTTTTTTTTGAAAAAGATATTTTCAAGATTCCATCTTATCTTCCTTTGAAATATCTGTTATGGTGAAGGAATACCAGATTTCCTTAATATGTTCATTATTCCAAAAGGTATTTATTATTTCCCAGGAAGACGCAGATTTTGTTGCATAAATTTTACTGTACACAAACACTGGCATTGCAAAGCCTGTTGGAAAGTTTTTGCTCAAAACTGTTCTGTGTCAGCCTGGATGTGAAATCTGAAGGGAGCAGACCTTGTTCTACTATTGATACATCACAGTAAACCAAGAGTAATGTAAAAGTGCCTGTCAGTCCTTGCTTCTGGGCTGTCCACAGGGGTAGTTGGAAGGATACAGAGACATTGGTTGTGCATGTGGGGATGGAGAGGAAAGACAAAACTCAGCTGGAGCTGAAGCTAGCAAGGGGGCATGGAGGACAACAGGAAAGGTTTCCTCTGTAAGTACACTGGCAGCCAGAAGAAGGCTGAGGAGAGTGTTGGCCTGCTGCTGTATGGGGTCAGGAACACATTAGCATTGGAAAGGTGCACCCCTGTGCCGTTGTTGCTCCAGTTTTCACTTGTCACCAGGCCTCACAGGTCCCTAAGTCTGCTGGCAGTCTGTGAGAAGGAGGCCATACTCACTGACAAGAAACAAACACTTGGATGTGCACAGGAAATTGGGACCAGCTGGGATGCATCCAAGGGTGCCAGAGGAGCCAGCTGATGTCATTGTGAGGGAAGCCTACATAATTTTCAAAGTGTCATGGCACCTGGGGGTGGCTCCTCAGGGTAGTAAAAAGAATGTCACACCCATTCTCTAGAAAGACGAAGAGGAGGATGCAAGGAATTGCAGGCTGGTCAGCCTCACCCCAGCCCCTGTGAAGGTGATGGAGCAGATAGCTTTGGAAACCATTTCCAAACACACGAAGGACGAGAAGGAGGTTGGGAGCTGCAAACCTGGGTGTGCCAAGGGCAAATGATGCCAGGCCAGTATGGATGCTTTCTGTGATGACACCCTGTGAATAAGGGGAGGGCAGTGGATGTCATATACATTGACTTTAGCTAGGTTTTTGACACACAGTCAAAATCTCAGCCATGCTTAACAGTTGTTTCTGTGTCATCTACGATGCTCCTATGATCTACCAGGTTTCAAGGTGCCGATGCTGTAGCAGGATAGCAGCATGTTAAAGAATTCTGCTGAGCAGAGAGAAGCTCTTTCTTATTGCTGTTCTCTGTGCCTACAAAGGCAGGGTCAGAGCAGTCTATCTCATTCCTTTGCAAAAGCTGTGCACTGCAGGTAGAAACAGGTGAGAGAGGGAAGGTGGAGTGGAAAGGGGGGAGAAGAGAGATAAATGTCAAGAGGAAAAATATGGTGAGAGAAGTGCCTTGCAAAATCTTTGGACTTGTTGCAGCCAAGTGACATTTTTTTACAGTTGCAAGCTTCCACATCTTGCTGGGCCATTCAGAAAATGCTCCCACAGGAAAGGGATTTTAACTTCTAAAAACCCATTCATTACTACTATTTATTTTTACATCCTGATAATTGCCAGGATGGCAGAAATAATTAATTTCTAAAGGAGTTAATAAAACAAGAAGTACATGCAAGAAATTTAGAAAAGACTTGCTGTTTTGTCTTTTGTTTCCTTTGCTAGAAGACGTCACAAGCATCTTCCAACTAAACAGCATCCACTCAGTTGCTGACTACAAAAGCACACATTAGCAGCACCTCCAATGTGAGACTGATGTACTCATCAAAACCCCCAAAGCAGGCACAGTCCACAATGGGCTGATACTGCAGACTTCCAAGCCACTCAGTGAAAGTTATTTTTCACATCTTGAATGGTAAGCACATATTACAGTAGTGTGCCTATCCTATTTCAATTGGTGAAACACTGCATTAAGACAGACAAGAGTCATGGGTTAAAAATGCACCTTTAAAACAGTTCTTCAGTGCTTATGATCTGAGGACCTACAGCTTCCAGAAAGCCACCACCATGAAGAAAAAATGCTTTTACTTCAACACTTCCGTGAGTCAGCCTTTCAAACTCAGCCTCTTACCACTCTTTTAGTCCTGTCCTTCCTCTATAACATCTTCTCTTTTGTATAGAAATAAAAGCAAAGCCATATTGGATTTTCTTACCTCCCCTCCCTTTTTCTTTTTGATTATGGGCTAAAAGATTGAGAAACTCTGATATTTCTTGATCTCAAGCTTTAAGCTCAAGAAAGTGAAGCTGAAGGGAATGGGAAGCCTCGGTGAGTACAGATCACCTTATGTAGTCTGTGTGAAATAAAAAGAGAAGCTGAAGCGCAAGCACAGCATGGCGTGCTCTCCCTGTTTGGTCTATAATATCCCTGAATTACTAACAGCACAAAGACAAAGCAGTACCGTATTATTTATAATGTCATTTCTCAAGAATGCGATGTCCCACCCTCTCCCACTCTCAGCTTTAAACTCATTTGATGAACACCAGTTTTCCAGTAAAGACAACATGGTATTTGGCCAGAGTGGTGGAATAAGAAAGATGATTCTTTTCATGTTGGACACTTGCATATTTCTCAACATCCAAAGATGGTTTTATGCAGTATTACAGCAATTCTTACATATTTATGAAAGATGACAGCATGTCGTGTGATAATGTTTAGGTTAGTCATCATGCGACCTATAATAGCCTACGTGGAGGGAAATATGAAATTTTAGTTAGCAAAGTGAAACATTTAATTAGTTTCATCTGTCCAACTGTTGCTTTTTTTTTAATCAAGCAGTAAATATCTTCCAACAGATTCACAGAGCAGAGGCTTGTTTTACAGTGACAGCTAAGAAAAAATGCTTATTAATGCTCTGAGCCTGCTATGTATGTCTGACACAGCCAGGTTTGTCACTCTGTTGACCTCAGATCTGCGTGAGAAAAACAGATTGCACACAAGCCTTCACAGCTTCTCCAGGCCTGCAAAGGCTTACGTGGTCTAAACTGGAGAACAGTGTTCCCTTCTGGAAGAGGAAAGGAGACAACCCTCAGCCCATCACCATCATCTCCTCATGTATTGCTGCTACTTTCACTAGGGTGGGAGGGACATCCTTCCAGAAAGAGGCAAGGAAAGAGGAGGGAAAGCCACACATGAGGTTTGTTGAGATAAACATTTCCAAAAAGTCTCCAGATGACCCTCTGGGTACTATCAATGATATTAATTGTAGATGATCTTCTAAAGGCAGCAATCTGAGGCATAGATGTTTTTTATTGCAGTATAACCATAAATAAATTATAGTATAATAAATGAGCCTGTCAAAACCAGCTGGCATAAAGTTAGACCAACTAATCTGATCTGACTGCCAAAATCAGCACTCAAGAAAATCTCCATCTGTGAGCTGACTGCCCAAGGTGCTTGCGGGTGTGCTGTGTATGCCTGTGTCAGCTACCCAGAGCAAAGATGTTGCTCAGAGGTGCTCTGTGGTGGCAGATAGATGTCCCATACGACAAAGGAGAGTATAAAGGGCAGTACTTAATTGGTACTGCACATGGGTATGCACCATAAGCACCAGTAAAAACTCTTTCTTGTAAGATACACCACTTTTTATCTATGTAAACTGTAGTTATAAAAGATCTTTGGTAGTGTGAAAATTTACTAAGAGCCAGGAAGTTAAAATTACACCCACCATTTATAAGTTGTGACTTTTCTCCTTCTTCCATTGTGCTGAAAAAAAAGGAAATTAATCTGCAGCTGACTGAAACACACAAAAATGTTTCATAAAAAAAACTGGCATTTTTAAATGATGACTATTGGCCACACATTGGTGATTTTATTGGACTTTTTCCTTTAAGCCCAGACATTTAATCTAAGCATTATTAGCACTTTAATAATTTGCCAATTTTTCCCCTTACTAAGCCTTCTTTTCAAGATGGTTATTGGTTTATTTCCTTTGAAATTGTGTTTCAAATGTGATTTTAAATGATGTTTTAATAACAATATCTCTTTAAAAATTCAGATACATTTTTTGGGGAAATGAAAAACGGCTCTGAGCAGAGACTTTGTAAACTCAAATTATCCTCAATGTTTTTTATGCCAAGTTCTTCTATTTTTGACTGATTCTCCATTTCATTGAATCTAAAAAAGACAAACAATGAAATATATGTTTGCTGTGTATGCACACAAACAGGTGTAAACCCACACACAAATACATGCAAACATGCACCTACATACAGTTTGGCTGAGCCCAATTAGGAAAACAAAAGCATTGCTAATACCTGAAAACTGGTATCTCTCTATAGTGGGAATAGATGTGTAGCTGCAGTGGGCATCAGCACTAACAGGAGTTTCCTCTCTCCACCTACTTGTGCTAAACCTTCTGGAGGGGTTTAGAGATGTGGTCATTGTAATCTGTTAGACTGAGATGATTTCTTGATAGTCTCTTCCTGCTGCAACAGAAAACACTCACTTTTACAGTATTTATTGTCAGTTGGACATGTTTTTGACAGAATCCTCGACCCTGCAAGAAGAGCAGAGCTAAAACAGCTGACAAGCATTTCAATGTTTAAATTTTTATTGGCGCTTACACACCCTTGTCTGCCTTTGTTTTACATGAGGACAATAAAGAGAAGGGGATACTATCCTTGCACATACTAATACAACATAAATATTTTGGACTTTATCGTGTAGATAAGGAGAAACAATCCTGTTTCCACCTCCCTTTTTGCATCAAATTTTGCCAGCAGCAGCTTCACTTAGCTATTCTCAGGCATGCTATATAAAAACCCGCATATTCTCTGAGCATAGTTTATGTCTGAATGATGCTAAAGTTGGACCAAAAGAGCAACAGAATGGATGTGGGTACAACTAAGAAAGTTGTTGAACTGTCTGTCATCTTATGTGTTTCAAGGATGTTCACACCTGAGATCTAGTCTTGGTTGCAGGACCTGTGGCTCCAGAAAGTCCCCCAGCCTTGACTTTAAAGACATTGTGAAACAAGCTTGAGCACCATATCTCTTGCTTTTCTCCCCTCTCCACTGGAGGTGGGTGCCTGTGAACACTGGGCTGCGGTGCGTGCCATGGACAGCATACCTCCACAGGCTTGCCAAGTCTCCCCACATCCCGGGGCTGATAAATACACCAATAAATCTGCTGCCTGCTCACACAAGGCTGCAGGCTGGCACCCGCTCCCTCTCCACCCGTGTTATGTGCTCCTAATCAGGCTTCCTGCAGGAGCAATAATACCGGATCAGATGGCGGCACATTTTTGTGCTGGGTACCTGACTTAGTGGAGGCCTTTTCTTTTGGATTACAGCCCGCAGCCAGCTGGACAGTGGCAAAGGGGCTGTGGCACTCGGTAGGAAAGCCTGGGAGGAAGGCAGCCCCGTGCGGAGAATGGCAGGAAAGCCGCTCCGCTTCCCGGTGGCTCTATCTGCTGGGAGGCAGCACGGCGCCTGGAGCCTGCCTGCCCTTCAGGCGCTTCCCGGGATTTCCGAGTCGCAGCCACGGCTCCTGCTAACAGCCAAATATTTCACTCTTGAGACATACTACACTTCCTGATATAGGATGCACTTGCATGTCTCCCGGTGACCTTAAACACTAATAAAGGAGTCATAATATGACCTAGACAGGCCTTGACTGCCAGCCACCATGTGAGTGATTGAAGGGGAGGTTGACTGGGTGGGTGCACTTGTCTGCTCTTTGTTCGTCAGCTTTTGGGTAGTATTCCTTTCCTTTTGTTTATGCAGAGGAAGAGATATCGGAATACATTCCTGTTGCCCTTTTGCCAACAGCAGAAGTTAATCCACTGTGCTGGGAGAGAAAAATCTGACAGTAGGGGCTGACCAGCAGCTCCTGCTGCCTGGCTCTTGTTCCCCCAGTAGTAATCCTACCAAGGAAAACGGTGGCACAGTGCAAATACCAATCTTCCTACACAGTCACTAATTCCCACTCTTTGAGCAGGCCAGAAACTATTGTGCATGTGTATCACGGACGTGTTAAGAACACTTTACAGTTGTGAACTAAAACAGAAATATCCAGCTCCTATCCAAATCACAGACTGAAGAAATCAAGAGTCATAGAGTCAACTAGGTTGGAAAAGACCTTTAAAATCATCAAGCACAACTGTTACCCCAGCACTTCCAAGACCACCACTAAACCATGTCACTGAGGGCCTCATCTACATGTTTTTTGAATACTTGTAGTGACAGTGATACCACCACTTCTCTGGGAAGCCTGTTCCAATGCCTGATGGTGGGGTTCTTGATGTTGTTGAACCAGATTTTCATCTGTTAACAACAGACTTATCTTCATTTAAAAAAGCAGAGGGCTTAGCCCCTTTGGTGTGAGGAAACACATCAGCTATCATTTGCTGCTTCCTACCACACATGGAGTTTTGTACTGCCTTGGCCCTACAGGCTAAGCAAAAATAAGCAGAAAAAGGCTAATTTTGGATCATGCTGGCAATCTGGCTATCAACCATAAAATGTGCCCAGACTTGCTAAGTAATGAGTGAATGATGACTTTGTTACCAGTAAAATGGTCAGTGTTAGAGAGATCAAATGCAAGTGGCGAAGAAATAAGAGACCACCGTGAAAAGAGGAAAATTTTCTCATCAGCAGAGAACTGTTTAAACTGCTTTAATAGCTCTAAAAATAGTTAATTTGACCATGAAGCTATGTTATTCAGATCTGTTTATTTGTAAAAGAAAGGATAACAGTCTGTCTTCAACTCTATGTTACATAAGATCAGCTGACATTTGCTATGATATCATAGACCAGCAAAATGAAATAACTTGCAGAGAAAATATTGACTTTCTTTGTCTGAAATGAAGCCAGCAGCCAGAAGAGAGATGAATATGAAATAGGAGAAAATATTAGGGTAGTCATACCCGGGCCAAATTTAGATACAAGTGATACATGACCTAACTCAGGAACCTCAAGAAAAAAAAAAAAAAAAAAATCTTAGGCATTATTATCATTAATATAAAGGTTTGAAGTTGAAGAAACCAATCCTTAGCAAATGAACAATGCAGTGAGACAGCTCTCACAAGCAATGAAGACTAAAGTGCACCATGACTTCATCGTCCTCCAATACTTTCACATAATTCCCACTGATTTTGACAGCAGCTATGCACGCATTCAGGAGGGAGGCCTATAGTTGTACAGGGAAACAGGAGGCAGAACCTATACACATGGCCGTTCTTAACACTCACTTTCACTGCACAGCCCAGCAACTCAAAACATTATGGATATGCTCTCAGCTAAGACGCCAATCAAATAACCTCACATCTGACATGCCCTTGGAGTATCAGTCTGCCTTCAAGACTCTTTCCCATGATCTGACTGACAAGGGCAATTAATCAAGGCTGGATCCATGGTAGCCAACAGTGTGACACCAGTGCAAAGTTGGTGAGAAGTCCACACCAGACCTTGTTTTCTGCATCAGCTTTATTCTTGACAGTGCTGTTGCTCACTTACGACCTCATTTTTTTTAAACCAATGCACATTTTTGAAACTGTTGGTAGGATACATTTCTCAGTTTGATTCAACCCGTGGGCTTTAACTGCAATTTCTAAAACATCCTATTCACTCATTCTGCTTCTTTACCAGGAGCACAAAGCCTTGACGACTGCCTTTAAATATTCCTGTCTGTCATGAAA
Source organism: Psilopsiagon aymara (assembly GCA_024733675.1). Lineage (NCBI taxonomy): Eukaryota > Metazoa > Chordata > Aves > Psittaciformes > Psittacidae > Psilopsiagon > Psilopsiagon aymara. The sequence goes on along the minus strand of JANRGW010014294.1, from coordinate 11,647 downwards.
ACCTTATCAAAGTTCCCTCTGTACATTCAGGACAGTCTCCTGATAACTCTTCTAGGGTCTGATGTGCCCAGTTTGTTTTTTTAATTCAATAGAAAATGCTTCTTCTGACATTTTCCCAAATTCTCAATTTTTAATCCAGTACCTCTAAATAACTAACAACAAATTATCTCCCCCCAGCCCTAGATTTGGAGGGATGAAATGCTATCATCTCTCACATGCTCAAGCATTTTAGGATAGCAGAAGTTTGAACAATAATCTTTCTTTAATATTGATTCAGTACACTACACCCTCACAACTGAGGTTACATTTGTGTTCTGAAATCACACCAGATAAAGAATTGCGGTGAGAACCTGATCCACTCAGTGTCTGATCTGTATGTAGTAAAATCAGATTCTGAAGACTTTGGAAACCTTGCTACTCCTTAGAGAACCCTGGGGTTATGTATTATTTCTAGGGTTTACAGCATTTTATTAAGCAATACTTCTGTTGCCTGTTACCGCCTTATCAGATCTTTGCAAGAGGGATTATTCAATGCTCCAGGCCTCTCCATCTCTTTCTTTCTTCCCACTGGCCTTTTGTCTGCTGTTCCTGTTGTGTATTTCTGCACAGAATTTCAGTTTCTTTAAATGCACCACTACTGGAGCCTCAGATGATCTCAATTTGTATGTCATACGGAAAAGAAAGAAAAAAAAGCCAGTCTGCAATTCGATTTGCTTTTTACTGTCTAAAATGCTCCGTAAGTTTACGTCATGTCATGTGTGTGTTTCCATTCTCTGTCACATCTATTTTTCCATGGAAACCTGCACCAGCGTCATATAGGGTAGTAACGCCCTGTGTCTGAGCTGCCCATGCATGAGCGGTGAAGGGAGTTGATGGAAGGTAAGTGTGACAGACAGACAAACGGCCTGGGGCTCTTTTTGCACATGTGTTTCTCAATCCCCAGTTGTGAGTTGACATGTTTACATTTCAAACCATTCACAGATTGCAGTGGGTGCAAACAGGCATCTTCAATTATTCGTGTGGCTTCCCCATAAATAAAATATTAAGAAAGAAAGAAAACTGCCTTCTAGCCTGTTTACTGCCAGGATTTATCCCATCTTGTTGTACTCAAGTGCAGTAACTGCAGTAACTGCAAGAAACTCCTCAGCTATCATGAAAATAAGAAATTATGACAAATAAGCCCAGACAGTGGTCAAGTTGATGAATTCCCTCTGGGGCCAGGAAAGAGAGCACCGATGAAAGGATGGCTTTGCAGCAAGAGGGAGGTATGGGATTATGGTAATGCAGGGGCACATCATTACAGGCCTGCTGTCACCTCAAAACAGGGAGCTGGAGACAACATCAGTCCCACTTGCCGTGAGGTGGAGTGGGAGGCAGGACTACAGCCCTTTCAGCTTTCACATCAGCTGCCAGCTCTCCCCCAGATGCATGCAACAGTTTAGCCCAGGTGACGTCTATATCACAGCCAGTTCCTTCGTACTCCACTGATACTCAAAGCTGTGTTCAAGGGACCTTCTTTTGGCCTGTAACACACATTTGTTTGTTAAGTCAGATATTTGCCCCTGATGGTAACTTAGCATAAACAAAATCATGCACAGAGGTTATGTAAAACTACATAAATGTAGATTAAGAAATAGCTGCCATCTAGGAAAATTTAAAGTCACATTTTTTAAAGCATCTACTTAAATTATCATCTAAACACCTTTTTCCAAAGTAACTGTAGGGCCTACTTCCCTCCACCTTTCAGTCTAAGCTGGTAATTACAGCACTTCACATGAGATTGGCCTTCACACTTCTTGATTCATAGATACAGTCCTGCAATGGACATTCCCATTTAGCATATGGCAATGTAAACAGGAACACATGGTTACAGTCCCCGCGCAGGGCACAACAAGTCTACTGTGTCTTTGCCCATTGTACAGGTGAAAACAAGTGTTCAATTCATGCTGGGCATATTAGCAATGAGTACAGCAATAGGTTTTGCCAGTTCCCGTAAAGTTTGAACTTTAATAAACTAATGAAAGAAATATATAGGCAAATCAGCTAATGAGAGAAGAGAAAAAACATGCATCAGGGAAGACTAGTCTGCAATAAACTCAGTGTGGTTCAACGATATTTAATTCTCTTTTTTACTGTTCCCTAGGAGATGTGTTCATCCTGCCTTTGAGAACTGGTGCCCCTCTTAATCAGATTCGTAGTAAGTCTAATATTAAAGTTCTCAAGAACAATTTAAGATTTCCTTCCACTGAACATTAGAAAATGATGCTGTGATTAGCCATGGTATCTCTCTGACTGAGACTGCTAAACCAAACAAGCAGCTGGCACAACTATCTGATTTTGGAAGAAAGAGAAGCAAGAGTAATGACAGACAGTTTCCAGGTTTTTATTAGAGGAAATGTTTTTGATACAGAAGTCCCATCCGAGCTGTATTTAAATTCACATGCTAAATAACGCAAGTTGTTTTTAGAACATGGAAAAGTTCAGAAAAGCTGATTAAAATGATTTCTTACAGCCCTCTGTTCCCTTTTTTCTTTACACGGCCCCCAAGAGTTACAAGAATTATAACATAGAAGATAAACAAAGGAGCAGTCCTGCTCAAAGATATAGTAGTCAGTTAAGACAAGAGCAGAACTTTGCCAAGCTTTGCATTTGGACTATAAGGACTTTGTTAGCATAAAAAGAGACAACCTTATTTTTCTGAGGAATGTGATGTCAGTAGAGCTTTTGAAGAATAAACAGAATCTTTTCCTGCATTGTGCCATGGAGTCTTAAAAACACACCAACTGAATTTCTTGTCACATTTTTTCCTTCAGTGATGCACAAGGGAGAAAAACATTGCTGAGTAGATTCCGAAATTTCAAGCTGCACTGGCAAAAGTTAGAAAAATCTTACCTATTTAAGCACTGTGACACTGAAAAAAGTGACAGCAGAACTATGCAACTCTACATTTTTGTTTTCCGTGGTTCAGTTCAATCCAGCTGAAGAGCAGAAGAACAGACTAGCATTGACTACAAGGGTGTTTCTCTTTTCTTCATGTTGCAGAAATTCAAATTTCAAAGTGCTTTCTACTCTGGTCTGAAACTGGTTTTAAAGTAAACATCTGTCTTTCATCTGCTGGATGCAATTAAAGAAAATCCATCATTAACCCCCCCAGGCACTTCTGCAGATTCTGGGACCCTGGGAGCAAGCAACTGTCGGGGCTCCTGGAGATCCTTGGGTTTGGAGGAATCCAGTTCTTCTACACTTCACTGAAAAAGGGAATATGGCACCAGGGGTCCCTTCCTGCAATAGAACTGGAAGATAGGAAAAAAGTCGGAAAAAAGTCGGAAAAAAGTCAGAAAAAAGTCCTGAAACTTTGTAGTCCTGTTCCTACATGTGTTCTCAACAGTGTCCTGAAGACAATGTATTTATTCTTAAAAAAATGAAAAAGAGTAGCATCTATTACAACTGAACAAAAAATGTACTTTATGGTAGCTATATGCATAAAAACACATTTAGTCCTTCCTGCCACTTGCCTTGTCTCGTGTTTGGCACACAGGGCTAGCTAATGTTCTCTTCTGAAACAGCCTTATGAGTTCACCTTTTAGCAAATATTTGAGCACATTCAGGACGCAGGTACTTGGCACTCTGGGACATGATCCAACCTGTTAAGAGGGAAGAAAATGCATTTCCTGCTTTCTTTGACAGATGCCTAATGTATTTCAGGGAATTTTAAATGTAGAGGAGAGGAGCCAGCCTAAAATCCCACTCCTCACTCAGTGCCTCTGAAGTGGCATTTCCCTGCTCTTGGCATGTGCACTGGATACCACTTCTTCAAAGAAACTGCGCTTTACCCCGTGCCAAACTAGCTACCCCAGGACATGGAACATACAGACTTGACAGCCTCAGGAAATTTATTACCTGCCAAACAACTGCATAGCCACTAGAGCAGAGCAGTGGTGGGCCATTCTGGCACTTTTCAGCCAGATCAGCAAGATCCCTTTGACCAGGGATTAAGAAAGTGATGGTGTTAGGCTTGGGGACATTCAGATGCTGTGACCCGCTGCTAGAGCGCTGTGTGTGTGTTGCAGCCAACATTTAACAAAACACGTAAGAATTCAAGAGACTAATGCCTATTCTGTTTCGGTTTACAGGGGTTATTGTGCCATGCACATTACAAGACATCTGAGAGGTGCATTTCCAGTGATAAAGCAGCCTACACCCAGACCTATTAACAACAAAAAAAAAGGATTTCAGTTCACAAGTCAACTAGATGCTTTTGAAAACGTTACTCCCAGGCAGACTGAGATCTTCTGGCTTCCCCAGAGAAGCAGCTGGGATGCCTGGGACCTATCCAGTACAGAAGCAGTTAATTTCTATGAAGTCTCTGAGAAAGAAAAACAGTCTAAGAACAGCCTTGTGTTGGGAGGAGGGCTAGAAAACGAGGCTGTTGCTGTTGTTTTCATTGTGTGCACTCTAATCAGAGAGAGTAAGAACAATAATGCATGTAATGCTGATTTTGGACCGTTTCCATGCAGCTTTTCCCAGGCTAGGGAGCCTTGGGAACCACTGATAGTGTGGCACACCAGGGGCACAGCCTCAATCACCAAGCACAGGGCAGGGCAGCCTTTTCTGCGGATAAAATATGTGAGGGATGACAAGAATCTTCCCAGCATGGGAAGTGGCAATAACAAAAAAAATATACAAGGGGCTGAAGCTGAGTGCAACATCCACTGCAGAGCGCGCCTGCGGGCAACGCTCACATTTGAAAGGTAGACTGCTATTTTTCATTTCCTCCCCCATTTGGGGTTTGTTTGTTTGTTTGTTTGTTTTCTCTTCTTTCATTAAATACCCCCCTCCCCCTCTCAGCACCACTTTGAAGCCAAGATGAAAGAAATGCTGTGGCTGCTGGCACAGAGCACACACAGGGAGACCGACTGAAGTGTGCTTTAGTTTAAGATGCCACGGCTTTTTTTTTTTCTCCTAAGTAGGGGAGGGACGGGGGGAGGGGAGAAGAGGAGAAGAAAGTTATTCAGCTAAAACAATATAATACGCTTCATTGAAAAGCGTATTGTACAGCTTGGATCGAAACATGGTCCTAATTTTTCAAAGCTTTGCTCTTCAAGGACAGAGGGTTTGGGGTAGCTAAGATGTGGCAGCCTCCCAGACAGCAACTGTCCATGTTTTACTCATAAAAACTGTCACATCAGTATATGATGAGAATTGACACAAGAAGCTGTAGCTTTGTGACCTGTTTTGAATAAGTCAGTCAAATCAATGACGTTTGTCCCTTAGTAGCCGAAGTTTATACAGCCACTGTAGGGCAGAAAAAAAGTCACTTGCCACCATTTTTGTTCCTGAAACAAAGAGATGCTTTTGAACAGTAACAATAAAAGGATCAACTTGTCTTTTATTTTATTTTCTCTTTTCTTTTCCTTTTTTTTCTTTTCTTTCCTTTTCTTTTTTTTCCTTTCCTTTTTCTGTTTTCTTTTCTTTTCTTTCCTTTTCTTTTTTCTTTTCTTTTCTTTTTTCTTTTCTCTTTTCTTTTTCTTTTCTTTTCTTTTCTTTTCTTTTCTTTTCTTTTCTTTTCTTTTCTTTTCTTTCCTTTTCTTTTTTTCTTCTCTTTTTTCTCTTCTTTTTTTCTTTTCTCTTTTCTTTTCTTTTTTCTTTTCCCTTTCCTTTCCTTTTCCCTAGGCAATTGATTTCTTTTGACATCCACTTTAAAAAAATGAAAATAAAAATCTGACAGGGAAGGGGTAGAATTCACACACCTCTGCCTTGACACTGTAAATACTGGAAGATGCAATTAACTTTGAGTGGCTGAGGAATTCAGATCTTTGGGGAAATCCTGGTGCCAGTGACATCAGCAAGGGATGTGCCAATGACTTCAGCGTATCAAGGAGTTCAAATCCCACCAAATTCATTATGTGACACCCAAGCCTGCAAGAACAAGGCCCTGCCACCAACCCAGACTTGCCCCGATGCTGGGAAAGTTGTGCAAAGACTCTGTAAAATCCGGGGGAAAAGGAAGGTCACCATGGATGGTTGCAATATTTTCTCCTTGTGAAGCTTCCAGCCCTTGCTCCTATAAAAGTGTCATTCACCACTAGAATTTCATGCTTATTTAATATCTGTTAGTCACTGTTAAACTGCCAACAGCTAGCTAAATTCACACTAATGTCCTTTTAAATATGCAGCAGTCCTACCATTTACAGTCATTATGGAATTAAACTGTAGAATTAAACTCTCAGGTCAAATACCTTAACATATATCTAAACCAGCATTAATTAGCATGTCCAAGGATTTTTTGGAAGCCCTTGAAGAGAGCAATTACAGCAATTGGTGAATATCCTTTGAAGGGTGGATTGCATGCAGCTTAGCAAGTTAGAACTTCTGACTATTAATTTATTTTGAACTAATTCTGACCCTGCTTCTGTCTGCAAACTGCAAGCCAGTTTTCAAAGGCCAAGTATACTGGTGCACAAAGTAAGCCAAGTTTTCTGAAGAATAGAGAGCAGTAAGCCAGCTCTCAAAGGGATGGGACTGGTTCAGTATCAGAGGTTAATGGAGAAATAAAAGAATCACAAAATAGGTGTTATCATGACCCATTACACAGAAAAATAATTTTATAGTAATATATTTTGCATACAGAACAATCCAGGCTCCGTGTTAGGAAACAGCACGGCCTTTGTAGCAGTTTCTTGTCACACCAGAAACAGGGAGGATTTGTTTCAAACTAAGCCGTTCCCAAGCAAGTAGCAAGCAGGGGAACAGACCCATTTGCAATTGTGACATTGCAAGAAAATCATGAGCAGACCTTCAAAAGACAGACAGATTATAGGGCTCGAAGAGGTTTTCTGGCCTGAATCCAAGGAAGGACCTATATCTAAACTATTCCAGACATTTTCATGAAATCCCCTCTTTAAGGTCTCAAATGATGAGCATTCCTCAGTTTCCCCAGGTAACACAATTCAGCCTGTAGCTGGCTGCACATTAAAAATAAGTCTCAATATCTTCCCCAGTCTTCTTTATTACTGTTTGGTATGCATGCATCACATTCTTCTGGAGGGCAAAATGCATTACACGTTAGTGTTTTCATTTGGACTGCCTTTATCCTTATCATTAATAGGTCTGTCCAGTCCCATTTTGCCTAATAATGGCTCTGGGATTTTGTGATTTAAGCTTTAATATGCTCCAACTCTTTTATTTGCTGCATTTTGTCTAGCCAAATTCTAATTGTAGGAGTACCTTTTGTGAGTACCGTGATACATTTCCTATCGCCATTGTTTTAAAAACACAGGCCCTTTCAGAAGCATAGGGGAGGGGATCAGAAGAGGAAATGTTCAACATTTGAATCAATTGCAGTAACTGGGTGCCAAGACACTGAGCAATGAACTTTGCATATCAGAGAACCACATGGACCTCGCTCAGTCTGAATCAACAGGTGAATAATATTCCAGAACTAAAATAATTTTAAATGAAAGACAGAACCAAACAGAACAATTCTGCATAGGGTTAATGTCCTGGCACTGCACAAATCTGGCTACAAATCAAAAACAGCAGAGTGAGGAGAAAGCTAGGATCCGTGAAGAGTTATTTTTCTACGTGGAGAGATTATCAGAGTTCTCCAAAATTCTCTCTTCTTAAATCAGTTGGTTCACTGTTTCCTTGGGGTAATTGTAAAGGAGTGACAAAGGAAAGGCATAGCAAGTTGTATTTCTTACCTATCATCCAAGAAATACTCCAGTTATTGTAAGCACCAGAAAAAGCCAAGTACCTTCTGGAGGGCCTCAGTGAAAGTATCTGCTCAATGTGCCTCTGAGACAGAAAGCTCAAATCGTTAGTGCTTCTGGGACAGTTAGCGTTTGAAAAAGAAATTGGACAACTACGTGAACAATAACAATACAAGAATTATAAAATATAATGCTGAAAAAAATCCACAGGAGGCATTAAATGTGTTGCTTCAGGATTTAGATGGTTCAAATATTTCTGGTAAAGAGGAAACCTGCTGGGGAGAATCAGGTATTTCGCGCTGACTGGTTCTTAAGGTAGTGTATTGAACAGGATGAGCTACATATTGGTCCAATATGAGAATTTTCATGTTCCTAGAAAAAAAGAGATATCTTAGTAATTCTATAATCAACTTCAAGGTAACACCTTTTCCATTTTCATCAATATATCTGGCATAAAAGCATTTATGATTCCTGATCACTGTTTAGCCTCATTCACTGACATTTTACCTGCTGAGCTCTAACTGTCAGCACCTGTGTGATCCCCAAACACCACAGGAAGCTTTTCCTGGCTCTGTGACTGACTTCATGAGGCTCTGGGCACAAAGCCCCATAGAAAACAGCAGTACCCCTGCCTGCAGCATCTGTCCTACAAATACAGCAACCATGATTTCTGTGAATCCTTCAGTTTTGCCTAGTTTATATTGGCTTAAAATGTGTTAGGTAATTGAATTCTGTTGATTAACCTTCCTGTCAGTGAACTTCGAGTTTTGTTTAGTATCCAGCCAATTATTATCTCTGTTCAATAACAAAGTCAGGGGCCCGATGCAGCCTGGATGCTTGTACAGCAGCCACTCCAAGCTCTGTGAGAATCACTCTTATTAATGAATTCATGGTCGAGTGTCAAACAGGAAAGTATCAATTTGAGGGATTTTTGCATAAAATTGTTGAATATCATTCATTAAATACCATTAAGATACTAAAATACAAAACTGAATTTTCATGCCTTATGAATGCCTTTCACAGGCAGCAAGTCCACTGGCTGTCTGCAGTGGCAGAGGCTTTTTAAAAGGTTAAAGGAGAATCCTGGTATTAGTTAACAAATTTATCCTCTCCTACGTGTGACTGGGGAAATCATATTGTCAGTATCAATTATGGCATGCCACTTGGCTGCCTCTGAATCCAGTTCATACTGAAGTTCTAGCATATCCGGTACGGCAGCACTTAATGGTGGTGTGACTTCATTCAGACCGTGATAGTCAACCATTAGTCTCCAGTCTCTGTTAGACATTCACTCTGGCTATATGGGGCTATTAAAGGGTGAGCGGATCCTACTGATCACTCCTTGGCTCTAAAGTCTATGGATCAGCTTATGGATGGGAATCAGGGAGTCTCGGTTGGTGCGATATTGCTGCCAGTGCATTCTTGTGGTCACAATTGGCACATCTTGTTCTTCAACCTTCAGCAACCCCACAACAGAAGGATCCTCTGAGAGACCAGGCAAGGTGGACAGCTGCTCAATTTCCTCTGTCTCCAAAGCAGCAATACCAAAATCCCATTGGTACCCTTTTGGGTCTTTGAAGTATCCTCTCCTGAGGCAGTCTATGCCAAGGACATAGGGGGCCTCTGGACCAGTCACAACGGGGTGCTTTTGCCACTTCCCCCCAGGTTGATTTCAGCCTCCAGTCTTTTACTCTGAAGTAAATCATGGGGAAATCATGAGGAAATATGTCATGGATTACTTGTAAGTAAGAGAGTAGATGTGTTTTAAAGCTCAAATAAATATCCACCTTTTCAGTCTCTCAGCCAATCACAGCAGGCACATAAAAGTTTTCTGTCACTGCTCGTGAGCTGCACATAAAGGGCTCACAAACTTTCCCTCATAACATTAGTGCAAAGCTAAGGCTTATTAGCCGGAGGAAAAACAACTGTGTTGCCATGACCCATAGCTTTTAAGGGGATAAAAAAAGTACATATAAATAACTACTTCTGAAGAGCTGCAAGTCATACATTTCAGTTTTTCCTTTGTATTCTTCCTTATAAACAAAATATGCCTTAAAATAATTGTGTTAAGAGTAAAGACATATGAGATATATGTCTGTGACAAATAATGGCCTCTTGCAATAATATGGGAATTCGGGGGGGTTTACATGCCTAGTATAATAAAGAAGATCATGGGCTTTTTAAGGAGTGGAATGACATCTGAGAAGAGAGCATGAATTGCCATTGACATTTAAATTGCTCAGTCAATTATGCGCAGACATCATTTGTAGTAACAGCTACACTGTCTTCTTCTGACCCTGTCATGAGCAAAGAGGAACTCAGAGAGCAGGAAAGTGCAGCTCCCAGCCCCTGAAGACAGGGCTTGTACCTCCGGCACAGCAGGAACAGCAGCAAACAGGGACAGGGAGCAACACGGAACCAATAGGATGGGAAATATGTGGTGACACTGATTTGGTCAAGAGGTCAGATCCTTGCAGTCTTTCCTAATGAAAATCACTCACTGAAACTTTTAACTTTTCTGTTCTTGTACTTTTCTGGTTTTCTAGTTAGACCTGCTTCACCAGCTGCAGTGCTTATTTAAATGAAGGCTATTATGCCTTCTGTCATGCTGCTCTCTTTTATCTGAAGCTCCCACCAAAATCACCATGTCATAGTCTAATATAGAAAATAAATATCTGAAGGCAATAATGTCATATTGGAACAGATGCTTTCAGCAAAAGAATGTAGATCCAAAGCTCAATTAAACTAGCCAGCAGAACTGTGACAGGCTCTCTTGCTGCCTGTCACAACAGGGGTGTCACAGAGGTAGAAGGATAGTACAAGAGAGTGGAGCAAGCTCTTTCCCACCAACAATTAAAGTAAGGATACTGAAAGGGTTACTGAAACTGGAACCAGAGAGTTGCTGACATGCACCACAGCACTATTGAGAAGGGAAGTGAGTCACACCAGGTCTCTGGCTGATTGAAAACTCTTTTGGCTCTTTGGGCTTGTTGGATGAGGGAATGTGAGACTCCTGAGCAGGCACTAAAGGACTGCCAGAGTACTTTCCATGTGCCCTTTGAAAAAACTTTGGGTCTACCTTGGCTGTAGGTGAAACTGCTGCTATGGAAGAGCCCCAGCCACAATCCAAATGGGGAATTTAACTTCTTCCACTCTTCACTGGGCAACAGCTACAGATGCCAGCATGGTGTGAACCAGGGTTGCTTTTGTGGGTCTCAAAAGATGAGGGGTCCGAAGTGCAAGGCAAAATGTTTAACATTTCTGCTGCTTGGGAACCACCAGGACAGAGAAGTTAATATTAAAAATCTGTCACAGATGTTACAGATTGCTAAACTAAGGATTTTGCTATGAATTCAGTTTTTCAGCAAACAGAAATAATTTAACTATCTAGTCGAGCACTAACCAGCCTACCTCTCCTCCCTTCTGGGTAATGGCATAAGGGGTATGTAGCCTTGAATATGGGGAGATTTGGATTTAGTTTTCAGCTTTGTCAGAGTCATCTGGTCTGAATTTGAACATGTAGCAGAATGACGGGATAGTAAATGTCTGCCCTCCAACCCAAGGCTGATCTTGACCTCAGACATGAAGACATTTGGCCTCAATGCACTTTGCACAAGCGAGAATCTCCAACCATCAGCACATTCCCCTTGTAAAGCAGGTGCTGAGACCCTTAAAACACAGCTAGCTGCCCTGAGAGGTCTCATCCATGCTGGGGCCCTCTCTGTGAGGCTGGAGATGCATGCTGCTGCTGGAAGGGCTATTGGGATGTCCCTGGGCTGTTGTCAAGCTGGTCACCCCAACATGGATAGCCAAATGAAGTTGCTAAGCCACTGTCCATCATATTTGAAAAATCATGGTAGTCAGGTGAAGTTCCCAATGACTGGAAAAAGGGAAATATAACCCCCATTTTCAAGAAGGGGAAAATGGATGAGCTG
>JANRGW010014293.1:0-10834 GCA_024733675.1 Psilopsiagon aymara | reverse complement strand
TTCTTTCTCCCCCTCTGTTCCCTAGTGACTCATCTAGGCAGGTGTTTTCTAACCATCCTATGCAGCCTCCTAAGAGACAATGTTCTTTCCAGGTACCAGCTGAAAAGTGCCACTGCTCAGAATAGAGCAGTAAGGCAATATGTCAGTCTGGAATGAGTAATTCAGTTCTTTGCATAGCAGGGGTTGGTTTTGTTGTAAGAAAAAAGGGGCAGAAAAAGAATCTTAAAGGCAGGATGCCTTCACAGCAAACTGTACATTCCCCCCTTTAATTCACTTTTCATGTGGAGTCACAAGCAGCTCTTAGTATTCAGTGGTCTACAGCAATAAACCAATAAATATCTTAACTCCTGTGTCATTCTGTTTGTCCTTAATACCCAGGAATATCATTTTAAGGAGAGAGGTTCTTCCTGGAAAGAAAAAAAGAGTATAACATTTGAAATGCCATTTCCCCATGGTTAAGACCACCTTTGAGGTCATTTCCTCAAGTGACCACACAGATGAGGAGTTTAACCTCCTGCCTTTACTCATCGTACTAAAAGAGTGCTTTGTTTTCTGGTGTCCTGATCCCAGCATGAGCACTGCCTGTCAGTGCACCCACAGCACCAGCCTCAGGGAGGACTCCTGAGGACTTCACCTTAGGTTTGGATATTATTTTATGTAGGACATAACCCAAAGTAGCCTGATCCCAGTTGTTTCATGCTACCACAGAACAGGAATGGCCAGGCCAGCCTCGAGTCCACGCTCGCTTGTCTCTGCTCAAGCACAAATAAAAACTACTACTAAGCCATGAGGTTTTCTTGCATGGGTAAATTTTGAAGGTGAACAACCGCCAGTGCCGAGGGTGGTCCTAGCCAGAGAGTTGAGCTCACACTTCTGATTTATGGCACATCAATCAAGACGACTTACATGCTGAAAGCACTTGTATTATTTGCCTGTCTGTGCAGTGCTGTCTTGCTTATTTTATTTCTTTATGGTGAAAGATTGTAATGGCTTCCTAAGTAGAGAAAATTACATCTCTTATTTCCTCCTGGCATTCAGAATGAAGGAAATGTTCTCATAGTTTTTAAATTACAGTGTCTAAACCCTAAATTAAGACTATCCAAGGATGTTCCCAGGGTGGTGAAGGAAGGCTCTGCAAAAGCAGTAATCCTACCTCACCTAACCAGCTGGACTCTGTCCATCCAATTGTGGCCTGTCTTAAATACTAGGCAGTATGTTCACCATCCTAATAAACATCATGCTTTCTGGGAGAAAATACTTCAGCTCTCTGAAGATGCACGGGAGCCATGAAAAACTTAAATAAACCTCTCTTCAGAGCTCTGAAAAGAGGGAAAGTTTCCAGCTCCCTGACTAGCAGCTCCCTTACTGAGACCAGATTTGGCAGTTTCTCCTCCTCTTTCTGACAAGAAGCAGCCAAGTAGGATCCAGCCTCCTTCTGCTTGTGCAGCAGAGCTGTGTTCACGCACTCCAACACATGCACACTTGCATGCTCAGGCATGGCTTCCCTTCCCCAAGCTCCTCCTGGCACCTTCCTCATCCATACCAAACAAAGTGAACAGCTGCTGCTGCTGTAGCCAAAATAAGGCAAGAGCATGGAGAGGGAAGGAGCGGCAATAACGGAAGCAATGAGAGCCCAGCAAACCCCCGAGATCAGGCAAGGCCGGGGATGGAGTGCGGCTGACCCGGCCAGATGAACCATTCCAGCCCCCAGCGCAGCAGCATGCCCGTGCTGGGGCTCCGCAGACGTGCAACAGGACGACACGGAACCTCACCCTGGAGCAGCACAGCCCTGACAGGGACGCTGGGTTTGCCATGCCTGGCCACCACCAACAAAACACTCCCCATTTTTGGCCATGTTACCCCAAAGCCACGACATCAGTGATGGTTTCTGTGGTCGGCCAGACCCATGGTCACCACAGCAGAGCTCTGTTGGGTGGCCAAGGCCCTGCAGCTCAGCCATAGCTTCCAGATTTCTCATGGTTCGCCTCTAGTAACCTGCCATACAACTGCCTGCTTCCACTCAGGTGGAAAAAACAAGTGGCTTGAATGGGCCCACACAGCTCAGTGAGCCTCAGCCTTTGTGCAGGAGTACGTTTCACCTGGAAATGGGCTGTGGCACATATTTGAGGTCAGAAGGAGATTGATGCCAAAGTGCAGGCAGGGCCGATGGCTGAGACAGGCCAAGAATGGGGCACTAAGGCAGGACAGTCCACACACCCACGTCAGGAGAGCAGGACAGGGCCCTCAACTCCTCTTCTTCAGCTCCTTCTGAACTTCTCTTTGTTACCAGCACACTTCTACACCTCCAGCTAGTTTTGCCTCCAAAGGGACTCTAACCTTCCCAATTCTGCTCCTGGATCCCCAACCAGTTCCTTTACCCTCCTCATTTGCTGTCCATCCTGGTTTGGACTCCTTGGCATTCCCCTTCGGCAGTTTGGTTCACTGAGAAGCCCCTTGCTCAGGTGACCAGGCCTTCTGAAATTCCTGGTCTGGCTGCCCAAGAGAACAGATTGTTCCTCAGCTCCCGGTGTTTGCTTTAAAATTTACCCAGCTTCTGGCCTCCTTTTTCCCTTCTAGCAGCTTCCAAGGCAACTCATCCCAGCAATACCCTAAATGAGACCGAATCTGCTCTCTTGAAGGGGAGTCCTAACCTGCAGCCTGCCTGCCCGGTCCTCCTCCAGAGCCTGAACCCAGCCTCCCCGTGGTGAGGAGGTACCCCAGGTCTCAGCTGTCAGCTCACCATTAATGACATCTCTTTCCTACTGCCATTACTCATGGTGCTTAGATGCAGACCTGCGTTAACGTTCAGCATTTCAGCACTAAGAGGTGCCTTTCCAGGCACTCCTCAGTGCACACTCACAAGCGGTTGTGTAATGCTTTACGCCACCAGTGCGCCAAGCAAAGCCTGAGCAATCAGAGGTGTAACATTTGCAACTCCTACAAAATGTTAGAGGTTGGGCAAGAAAAAAACCATAATTGCAAAGGGTTTGAATAAAGGTGCTTCAACGCTCCTCACCAGGGTTCTGGTGGGATCAGTGCCTGGGGACAGCAGCAGCTCTGCTCTCCCACAAGCTTGAACGGGAAATGAAGTCCCAGCGTATTTTCCTCAGTTTACTTCTCTGTCCCAGGAGGAAGAGGCATTTCCATTAGTCCGGCCAGTTTTGCACTGCTCCTTTTGCTACCTGCTTGTCACATGCAGTCCTTGAGGTCCTCACTGGTGGTTTCTGCTGTCAGAGGGCTCCTGCTGACAGAGGGGTACTCTGATTCTGAAAACAGGGCCTGTGTGGTCTCCTCTGACTGCTTTTGAGTCAGCCCAACTCATCCCTCCTCAACCTTCTTCTTGCAAAACAGAACAGAGTGGAGACTGTGTACAGCTGCAATACCCTCCCACAGGGCTGCATCATCTTTGCTGTCTTCCCTGCCAGGGATCACTATTGCTGTAACTGCTTCCACCTGCTTTAATGCCAGAGTAAATCTGGGTCACAATTAACCTATTTCCTATTATGTAACTAGCTACACCCATGACTGAGAAATAAGTTGAGTTTTACCCAGACCTCCTGCCTAAGCGCTTGGTCTCAAACTGCTCTCACACCTCTCCAGGAAGACAACTTCTGGTGGTGCCATGCTCCAAGAAACAGCTCCTGTCCCTGGCTTATAAGGCACTGCTACTAGAAACTCGACCTGCACTTAGAAAAGAAGCTCTGCAAGCCTTTGCATTCAATTGACCTAAATACCTACTGGCATTTGCTAAGGCAGGTGACTAAAATTGAGGGCTGTAACCAACAACTGTTCACCCTGGAGACTACTGCTCACCCTGGAGACTAATAGCTGGGGACAGCATGTGTGGAAGTCCACGGGGCGGCCCCGTGGCCATCCGCTGCAACATAAATGCAAAGAGAGGGGAGGTGATGAGAGGTGTCAGAAAAACAAGCAGCCTCCTGGGAAAAACGTATCTCCTGGGAGGATGGCATTGCCCAGGGCAAGGGCAGGCAACCTTAGAGAAACCTGCTGAACTCCAGCAATCAGGCTGTCTCCATGACCTGCCTGAGCACAAGGCTGCGTCTGCTTTCCTTTTTTGTTGTTAGACCAGTTATTGCTTGATTTCACCAAGTAAAATAGCAGTTTGAGAATGCTGACTCTTCGTCAACTGGAAGAGTCAATAACCCAGTCATCAAGGGACCCCAGTAAGAACTGGGCACTCAAATCTTCTCTGAAAGGGTCTTACACCCTGTCTTAAAAGGATTGTAGAGGCACCCCGTCTCTCCTGAAAGGTACAGTACCTCCTTTTGTCTAGGTTTGGAAGAAAGGTTTTGGTACCTGACTTCGAGAGGGAGTGGAAGGTAAGGGCAGTGAGTCCTGAATGCAGGCTCGTCTCTCCCTGTGTGAGAGTAAATCTAGATGACGGGCATGATCCAGTCCCAAGAGCTGTCTCGCATGTTTTCTCCTGGCCACCTCTGGGGGGTCCCTGCTTCATTTTGACAAGTTACTGGTATAGGACTAGTCACACAGTGTATCTTATGTTCCTTACCTGGATGACAGGCTTGTAAACAGAAGACTAGCAAGTGACAGACACTAACTTGTCCTGGGGATCCTGCTTGGGATCTCCCCTCCCTGCCAGCCTCAAAGAAGGTAACCAGGAAAAACAGAGGGCTGTAAAGAAGCACTGTGGGTTCAGGATGTGGGATTTCAGCTTTCCCACCCATCTCCAGAAGGGGAGCGGGATGTTCACAGTATTGTGTGCCTCTTGTACATCTTCTCCAGGTTTTTGGCAGTGGGATAAAAGCATCACGTTTCATTTATCAACAATACTTGCTCGCTGTGCTGGAGTTAATGTGAGCATGTTCAGTACTGAGCACTCCACGTTTTCCACACAGGACACCACACTCAGACCAGCTGAGATAATTTCTCAGGAAATATGCCATAATCCCCTTTTGCAGCCATCATTCAGCACAGCCTGCACCAACACCCTGAGGCCTTGAGCTGGGGCCCTGCATTGCTGCCAGGACTGAGTTTGTTTTCTCTTCCTTTGGGGGAACCCTTTCTAATCCTATTGAACACCTGAAATTTCATTTTTTGTCATGTTAATCCTGTTGCCTGCACTGGATCTCAGCTGGATGATCAGCTCTCTTCCCGGAGCTCCACCAGCACTACTCTCACTCCCAGGCTGACCCCTAGTACTGCTGGGATGAAAGGAGGGACTTGTGTCCCTTGAGCCTCAGTTAGGTTGCTGAAGATGTAGTTTTCCTTCCTGTCTTCGCCACACAACATTAAGCAGATGATCTGCAGTCAGTTTTTCAGGCACTCAGCATTCATTAGGCGACTGGTCAGAGCCTGGTCTTCAAGGCATGCAGGCCTTGCAAATGCACCATGGTGGAGGACCAGAGTTGTAGAAGGAGACTTCAGATACTATTTTCTCTTGCTGCCACAGAACTGTGATCCTAGAGCAGCCTGGCTCTTTACTCTGCCCAAATGGAAATTCCACTCTTCCTGCCCTGGGCTCGGCTTTCCTTAAGCCTCTGTTTTACACCAGTGAAGCTCCACTTCAAATTCTTCACACAGGCTTTTGAGCGAGTGATCCTTGTGAACTAATACAAGGGCCTGTCCTGGGCACTGGAACAGGCTGCTTACTGCTGTTACACTGCTTGAATGCTCCATGGCATGCAGAAAACCTCCCGAGTGTAGTTCAGGGCTAACAGGTCAGGGATCTCTCCTGGCAAGATGCATTGTTTCGGTGAAGAAGTCATATGGTTAACTCCATGCATAGACATGCACACATCACACTCAGAATATGAAATAATAGAGTTAAAAGTACAAGTTTGGACTTTGTTGGTTTGAATGCTGCTCTCAGGCTTTCCTGAATGTAATTGTTATTTGCAAGTGTTCTCAAACACTTCAGAAAAAAACATTTTTATGCTGTGGGCTGTCTGCAAATGTTCATTTTGACAAGTTGCTGTCTGTTACTGGTATTGGACTAGTCACACAGTGTATCTTATGTTCCCTAACTGGATGACAAGCTTGTAAAACAGAAGAATAGCAAATGACAGATACTAACATGATTTCTGGTTATTTTTTATAGTTCCTGATTTCATGGGCACTGGAAGCTGTAGGAATATTGTGAACAGGATATTAGTAATGAGAAGGTTATTGGAAAATATGCCAGCATGTGCCAGCAGTGGCTAACCTTGTCAGCAAATGAAAGGCTCAATGATGAATCAGGTTGCTTCCCTTCATACAATTAGCATTCAGTTGCTAAGATATACAAGAAACAGTTTATGGGAGATAATCGATAGGACACAGTAAGTAAGGTTTGATATGTGAAAGACTTATCTAAAAGCTCCTGGCACATCAGAGGGAACGTTTCACAGACGTTTCACTCGTATTTAAACACAGCGGAGAAAAAAGGGAAATAACCTTAAAGCTCAAAACAACAGTTTAGCAGCCCAGAGTCCAACAATCTTCTCTCTCTCTGAAGATGTTCTTCTTTTTCCACTCTAACAAATTCAACATAGTTTCAAGCTAGAACAACAATTATACAGAAGCACCTTGTTCTCAAGAACTTCTACTTAATGTGTACACAGCAAACACCTGCTGTCCCAATTAATTCTTGCATAGAACAGCAAAAATTAACCATCTGATTCCTGGATTACAGCTCAGTGCAGATTACCAGAATAACAAACAAACATGCCATCCATCAAGGAAACAAGTTATTGAAATTCACCATAACTGTACAAACAGCTCAGATTTTTAACTGGATTTTCTTAATAAAAATGCGCTTTAAATATTAATCTTTAGCTAAAAGGATTAGAATTTGTTCCGAAAAAATACTGCAATATAGGATATGTGGCTCTGGTAGCTCTCTTCAGCTATGACAGGAGCCAAGAAATGCTACAAGGTATTTAAAGGATGATAGGATAGTTCTCTGGAGTGTCCTTTGCAGTTGTTGCACAGACTCATTTCTTCTCTGCTTAAGGCTTCATGGTCTAAACTGTCAGACTTCTGGAAAAGGATTTTGAAGGTGAAACGTGACCTTCAAGTCAATATATGAGTGTGTATCCAAGTTGAGAGGTGGATGCTAAAGGAAAATGTTCAATTCAGTCCCCTTTTCCTTAAAGCTCCTTAAAAAGAAAATAGGCCTGCTTAAGAGGCTTTCGACTATAGCACCAGGACAAAGCCGTGTGAACCTTCTGTTGGTACCAATTGGTCCAAAAGGTATAACATTGTGCACAGGCCCTTATAACCTATATGGCAGGAACAGACTTGGCAGGGGATCAGAATAAGAAAACTGCTACCACAGTTGAAAGGCAATATCCGTATGATCCACACAGAATAAGCAGCATTCTTCCTATCATCCATGAAAACAGGTTACGGGAACTCAAACTTTATGCCTTTTGGCAATTCATGGGAGATGAAGGTCAGGTAAGAATATCCACAAATGTCAAAATGGTATTTAAATGAGTAAGTCTGTGACCATAGCGGTGAAGGGCTTTTTGGAGAACCTAAACCAATGTAGCTGGAAGGCAACACAAGGCATGGAAAATCCAATGCAGATAAATGCAAGAAAGTACCTGCTGAAAGGAAAAAAATCAACGCCTGCTACACATTGCAGAGTCCTAAATTAACCCATTGACTCTGCAAATACATGAGCATAAAGCTAACTTTAGGCAGGGGCCTAAATGAAAAGAGAAGGTCTGCGTACAAACAGAACATGGTTCACATACCACATCTCCCTCACTGAGTGTGATGGGAACCAAGAAGAAGAAAGTACCACGGGCTCAGCAACAAGGCCATCCTCCCTCTACTTGACAGACATCAGCAACCTAGAAACGACTTCCAAAGGCCCCAGTAAAAGCAGGTCTCTCCTGTGAAGACTTTCAGTTCAACAAACACACAGGCAGCTCTCATGGGTGGACAGCACAGGCTTAGTGACATGAAGGGATTCAAATTTATCTATAAATTGTGAAAAGAACTCAAATGAGAAAAGAGGTTCTCCAGGGAACTATTTCATCTTTAATACTATCATTAAATTCAAATCTTATTAATCACTATGCCAGCCATCCAGGTTTAAAGACAGAATGACCTGTTTCTGATGAGGGACTGCAAGTGTCATGCCCTTGCTGTAGAAGAAAGACAGGAATGCCTGAAAAGAACAAAATTTATCTAAGTTAAGGTGGTTCTGGCCTCACTCCAGCAACCAGTGCCACCTTTATCACCCCACATGTTCAAGAGGGAAGAACAGGGATGCTATTCCTCTCTTGCCACCACCAGGGACAAGGTGGAGTCAAACACCCATCAGCTGAGTCAGAATTCACCCAGCACCAATCACAGGAAGCTGGGTGGCTGCTGTGTGTCTCCATCTCCTCTGCAATCAATGGGGAGAGATTAGGCACCCTCAGGAATGACTCACCACCTCCTAAGTGAGATGCTAGAGTAGGTGGTGTGACTCATGCTTGGGGTGGTCCTCTCCACCGATGTTCACAGCGTCCTAGATCACAGCATAATTCATATGCCTGCCTTTCAGATGGGAGGCAAAATGAATTCCTGTTTTGCGTGACATTACTTTCTGTGTTTTCTTGCACGTGGAGGAATGCACGACTTTGTCTGGGACCCGATGCATTCAGCTGTGTATGGAGGAGGCTAAAACTATAAAAAGGTTTTCACAACTTTAGACAATTTATGCTTCAGTTTTACATCTCAGACCCTTTCTTTCGTGTGGTGGCAGTATCATACAGGCCAGGTGAGAGTAAGGTCCACATTCTGGAGGTGACCAGTTTAGGGGGCACTGCACTGGTTGCCGTGTTGAAACCAGCAATGCAGAGCATTTTATCATTAAGGTGGTAAAACATATGGGACATTAAACACAAAACATTCTGACATCCTGTTCTGTGTTTGCCATCTTCCCATGAATCCACAGCATCATTAGCAGATACACTGAGGAGTGGATTGTCAGAAAGTCTGCAGTCTTATTTAAGAGCTCCTTATATAAAGACCAAAATTGAATAAATTAGAACAGCTTAATAAGCAGCCATAGTGTAAGGACTTTGTTTTTCCTGTAATAATAGAACCAAGAAAAAAGTTCTTACTTTAGGACAGATGCAGAGAGAAAACCAGTGATTTTGTGGAAGGTGCACCAACTCCTCGGTGTGCCTGGGCATCTGTCAGGCAGATGTCTCCTGTCTGCATGGAGACTAGCTGCAGTGCCTGCACAGGACCCACAAACAGTGTTAGGATTTCCTTTCAGGGTGATCCAGAGATCTGCTAGGGGGCATCTGGGATGTCACCTCTGCTCTCTGATCTCTGTTAACACACCTCTGGATCAAAAATACAAAGCCGTCTTGAAGGCAAAAACCAAATAGTTTCACTTCATCTTTTTGGAG
This sequence comes from Psilopsiagon aymara, assembly GCA_024733675.1. Lineage (NCBI taxonomy): Eukaryota > Metazoa > Chordata > Aves > Psittaciformes > Psittacidae > Psilopsiagon > Psilopsiagon aymara. Next base: position 1,460 of record JANRGW010014293.1, on the reverse strand, counting down.
TCAGGCCACAGGACAGGATCCAAAAGCTTTTCTATGCACCCAGATGCACTTTCTGTTGGTATCTTCCCTAAGGGGATAAACACCTTCCTGTCTGTCAGGCTGTGGTTATGTTAAATGCTTTAAAGCCATGTCTCATAATGACCACCACTGACAGCGTCAGCTCTGTAGAGCAGATGGCTGTAGAACATGAGTGCCCTGAAAAATTCAGGGGACAGTCCTGAGCTATGCTTATACATTATCTGCCTTCAGCTGACACTGAAAAACCCAATACATCACTTATACTTTGACACTGAGGGTGTTAAGCCTCCGCCAGCCTAACACCCGAGCAGAGGTCCTGCCTTCCTGAGGTGTAAAGTTTGGAAGTGTGATTTCACTTCTTATACATAGAGTGTCCATTTTACACATGTAAGAATACCTTTTGCGCCTCTCATCACTAGCTGCTTTTTTCTTGGCACAATTTGAAATGAGACCTTTCTGGGCACCTTGGAAATGTGAAGGAGTGGATAAAATTGCCTGTCTTTCAGTAGAGGAACACAAAATGAGCACTGTATTTCAGAACTGGTTAATAATGTTCATGGAGGGCTTGATTCCACCCGAGTTAGTCATGCTGAGCAGTTTCTTTTTCCACAAGTAGCCTATTCATCTCAATTAGATTAGTCACAGCACAAGGAGAGCAGAATTGGACTCTGAATAGTTTCAATTAATTTTCCGCTGTAAAAGAGCGCTATTAATTAATATCTCCTGTTTCCTCGGCATTTGGCAAATATGTTTTAACTATGCATAAATATTACTCACTTTATACATTTCTTCCCATAAACCACATCTTGATACTTTGTCAAGTTCCACTTAGCTTTTTAATACAGTTTTTGTCTAAGCATAATTATGTGCGTAATGTAAACAAAAGTGCTAGGCTGGAGCAAGCAATCTTCATAGTTAGAGATTAGGGTTCTTGCAATTAGGGCCACAGGGAGAATTATATGACTACTATAATGAAATTACTAACATTTAATAGTATCTTCTATGTAAAAAAGTGCTTAGTCCTTTAATATTGTCTTACCTATGTAGAGAAGTGCTAAGTTCTGCATTTATGCAACTGATAAATCAAAACTCTCATCCACGCTGCACTGGTTCTACTTCTTTGTAGGATAAGGCATCCTCTTCTGATAACTATGGTGTTGGTAAATACATTGCAAAGTATCAGCATGCATGTATGTCTAAATACATGGAGGGAGAGGGAGTCTTATGGAGAGGGGGATCTTATGGAGATTCTAAAGCAAGTTCAGAGGTAATGACTTTGCTCCAAAGTACAACTGAAGGAAGGAGCCGTGCTCCTAGAAAGAGATGCTACAGCTAAATGAAGTCCATCCATCATTGGAAGGTAGTGCTTCCACTGCACCCAGGTAGGAGAGTAGGGGGCACTGGGCTCCAAGAGGAGGGGTGGGAGTTTGTTCCTGAGTTTA
>JANRGW010014292.1:1434-13944 GCA_024733675.1 Psilopsiagon aymara | reverse complement strand
ACCAAACATCACTAAGCCATAACTAAAAACATTGGTGTTATCAGCACTGTTCCCAGGCCACAAGTCAAAAACACAGCTTCACTAGCTGCCAAGAAAGAGAAAAATGTCTGCTACTGCTGAACCCATGGCAGGGAACAATTTCAAAACCTGAGCCTAAATATAGGCTGAAATTAGTGATTCCGTTTTTACAGTCTAAAGATTTGAATGTACTCAAATTTGGAGGTACTTGAAATACTCTGGCCTTCCATCTTACTCCACCCTCTCACTCCCCCCAAGATAAGGTTCTGTATCATCAGCATTATACATGCAGAATTATTATTTGAAAAGCAAAATACCATTCATTTCAAAATGAGAAATGAGTTAACATATTACCAGAGCTTTCGGGAGTGCATGCCTGAGTCAGTTACAGTAAAGTCATTTTATGTTTGAACATTTAATCTATCTAAATGTTTTCTGCTAATGTTCCAGAAGTTGGTAATACAAAATAATTTTTTTTGGCTTTGTGCAGTTTTGCAATTAGTGATATTAAAAAGAAAGGAAAGAAACAAAAAACCTAACACAACCAGAATACTCCAGAAGAAAAATGAACTTCTAGGTGGTCCAGGGTGTATGACTGGAAAGTGGATCTCCAGTGACTCAAGAAATTGCTCTTTGTGCACAAGACTTCAGGAGAAGTACGTATATATCTATCTATTACCTTAAATTTGAATCAATCATCTCTGTAATTACTTTTTCTTCCTTTTAATTCTTGTTCCAGGAAACCCTGTTTTAGGAAGTTTGTTTAGGTGCTGGGTGTCACTTTGCTTTAGGAAGTTTTAGTGACTGGCTGCAGTTGTCAGCCCTCCCAGAGGGGAAAAAGGGAATGCAAGTCTGGAAGTGTGTTGGGCTGTGGCTGTGCTCAGCCAGCTGCCCAGGAGAGCAGGACCATCATGCTCAGAAAAAAGCTGAAGACTGAGATGTGAGGTGAACATATTCAGATTCTGCACTTGCCTTGTACTCTTAGCTTGAGTTCACTGGTCATGCATTCCACCAGGCTTGTATAGTCTGTGCATGGACCTTTGCTCTGGCTTTAACTTGGAGCCAAATGGCTGTGTTAGCAATACTGTTGCAGCAAAAGCAAGTGAGGGGGGAGCTAGCTGACTCACAAGCTCCATTTCTATGGCAATATGAAAGAAAATGGCCCAAAATGTTGACTCTTGAACAGCTCTGGTTGCAGTTCTGAGAAAAATATTAGAAGAGATTTGGAAGTAAGAGTGTGCATGTGGAGCAGTTCAGTAACAGTGCTTTGTCTCTTAAATTCATTCAACTTCCAAAATATTTCTTCACAGAATGCTGAGAAAATGTTTCTATAACGTTTTTTTTTCAATGTTAGTTTTTGAATGGGATATGTTGTTGCGTATTGGAAAGTGATGAAAGCTTTTGTTTAAAGAGTGTGTTAAGAGTTCCTGAGTTTTAGACAAACTGAAACCCAAGCAACTTCTTGGAGTTACCTGTTGGTAACAGTAACCATACTGAGTTGTGCTCTGTCAATTGAATTTTTGTTCTCAGCATGAGCAGAAGGTAATGATAAAATGTTCTTCCTCTTCTTTTGTTTTCAGAGATTATAATATTTTTCAGTGCAATCTAGCTATCAACATATACTAGTATGCTAGAGACAGTGTTCCCTGTGAACTTGGTGCACATTCTGCCATGAATGCACTTCTGCAGCTCATTTCTCTCCTGCATAGTATATAAACTTCCATGAGTTTATGTCAGCAAGGGAGCTAGTCTTGCATGTGCTCTTTACCAAACTCATGCAATGCAAAGTGCATTTAGGGACTATTTAGGGAATAGCTGTGAAATTGGAACAGAGAAGTTCCCTGGTAGGAAAAACTGTATCATGAGAATGCTGCAAACCACTTCAAAGTGATACATGAGGTAATAGAGAAGCTGTGTTGGTAACGATGCTAGGTGCTCTTGCTGCGGTGGTAAAAGGCCAGTTAAAAGATTTATGAAGTTGTGGTTATAATTCATTTACACACAACAAAGCTGAAGGCAAGATGCTTTTTCCTTTTCAGTTTCAGCCCAATACATGGCTGTAATGGATCAAAGCCATTTGAGTTTAAACTGTATGCATAATCCTTCTGACGGAAGAGACCCACTGCAACATCATGTAGCATTTGTTTGTGCGGTGTGAGCTGTGGCAGTTGTTGTCTGACAACTTCTTAGCTTTTGCTTTTACTCATGTTCCAGCAGTTACAGGATGTGACTGTAGGCATGTCACAGATTTTGCTGTCCTTGTTGCCAAGAGCAATGTTATACAATGCCTTTGTATAAACTTGCAATCTGAAATATCAGCAGTGTAACCATGGTATGCCACTGCCGCTGACTGCTGTCCTCCAGTGTGCACATAGCTAATGGCCTAAATCACTGTAAAGAAGAGTAAACAACAATATGATTAATTTCATTAATAAACTTAAATGTTTCAAGTGCCAGCTCCTGTGGAAGCCTGGTCCATCTTTGTTAATGAGCTTCCCCTCAAGATCAAATTGCTTTGGCTAGAGAGATATCCACTAAGAGTTCATGGGCATGTTCTTACGTCCCCACACTGGAGCCAAAGGCAAACAAATCATGTCATGTGGCTCAAGCAGTGTACAGTAATTTCGCAGCCCCTGGTGAATCATCACAAATCCTAGCCCTCCCCAGAGACACTGATAATCGGTGTTCTACATAGTTTATACTGCATTTTTCTGTCTGAACCTCCTGCCCTTCATGTAACCGTAATCTCTGAGGAATAATGGTGGAAACAGAGCTGTAGCTCTCTCTTCCTTTGTCTCTTCCTTAACGGATCTGAGGTTGAAGAACCTGAGTTGCTACAGAGCCTCTCTGGGTTTAAGTTGTCTGGCTTTGATCACAGTGATAGATTTGTTGTTCTAATGTCTTAGGTTCAAAATCACAGTGTTTTTTTCATTTAACATTACTGCATGTTGGGAGGAGGAAGACCATCAGGTCATTTTGACCCTCTTGTGTGCTGCTTTCAGGTCCTGTTCAGAGCCTGTCAGCCCCATGGAAAACTTCATGCTGAGTCTTTAAAACAAATAGCAACCAGCTGCTTGCACTTTTTAAATTAAAAAGCATAAGTGTCTGTTCACTGTAAACTCATGTAAACAGGAATGTGCGATTTTGGTAATAGACTGTTGAAGATCCTGCTTTCTCAGTTATACTTCTATGGTGATCCTGGTCATGGAGCTGCACTGTCTCCCTCTGCAAATAATATATTTTTCTGGAATACCTAAACAGGATTATGGACATTTCCCATGATTTTCAGAAGTATCTCAGATCTATTCAGGAAGAGGGTCAATAGGTAAATGAATCATTCTGAAAGTGTTCCTGACACTTCTATTTTGCAAACGTCTTGTAGCCTCATCATACCACTTTGAGGGGATTTATGAGGTGGGCACCTTATACGTGGCAGGCACTTTCATTTTGATGCTTAAAAACCAACAGAGAAAATGCGCTTTGCATATCTCCATAAGAAATTATATGCATTAGTCAAATACTTAGATATACTTAAATGGACTATATATGAAAATGAAGCCAAATCCCATCTTGTATCAGTTTTTAGAATAGCTTCGTTGCTTCTGTGTGTTTTTTTTTTTTTTTAATTTTTTATGTGAAAATAGTTTATTTATGAATTGAATCCGTATGTTCTTCATAATGATGTCTTAAAAGCAGTCCACTGGCTGTAGAAAATGGAAATGCTTTCCTTTGTATTAACTCTGCCCACAGGGAATATCAACTTAATAGCTGTGATGAGATGTTTTCTGAGTATAAATACATTTTTAGGTGTGTTGTGAGATGCTGTTCGAATGACAGTTTTAAAAATGAAGGAAAACGTTCAGAAGCCATTTCTGTAAGGAAAGGGTGATATGTCCAATGCTGTTGATTCAGTTCTGCTACACTTGTCTTCATTGCAAAATTTTAGTGATGCATGTGAACAGTTCCTCTAAATTATTCTCAGCAGCTCTTCTAAGCTAAAAAACAGGAGTACTGAACTAATAGCATTTATTTTTAGTGAGCATCAAAGAGAAATATAGACAAAACTTTTCTGAAGTCAGCATGTGAAATTGGTGAAATCCTTTGTTTGGAACACAGTCTGGTCTGTATTAAACTCTAGTGGGGCATCCATCCAGGAAGGAGAAGTAGTGTGTGCTCATGGGGCAGCCCTATATGTACCTCTCTAGGGACCTTGTGGGAGGACTGAATTAATTGATGCTAATTATTGTTGCTGAGGTTAAGCAGAAAAGTAGTTTCTAACAAGTTTTAATTCATAAATTTATTGAGAGATCTTCCAGAAACAGTGATCTTAACTACTGGATTTTAGTTGTAACATATAAGACGACTTCCTATTTTAAAACTGGTTCGAAGTTGTCACTTGAGTAACACTTCAGACTTGCTTCTCTGAAGTGTTGCAGTGACAGCAGGCACTGAATTTGCTGCAGCAAGGAAATCTGTTCTGAATTGCTATATCAGGTTTGATCTTGGTGTTGGCTGTGGGGGTAGGCTGTGTGCACTTACAATGCAAATGAGAAAGGACTTCTTTCACTTTGCATTTAGTAGATGTAAGCAACTTTCACACTGGAAAACTGAAAAAGGATAATAGTCTAAATGTTGCAGTCCAGAGGTATATCTTACTTCTCACTGATCAGCTCATTGTTTACCAAAAGATTTTATTCCTATATAAAACTAAACATACAGTTACTTAATCTAAACCCACTGCCTACCTTTTATTGAAGAAACATTTGCTTGTTTCCATTAATCTTTCTGGAACACTCCTGGGCCTGATTTCTAAAATGTATCTACTTCCACAGGTAGGAACCTAATTTGATTTATGTCTTTAATTGTTTCTTATTGATTATGTGATAGGTATTTGGCTATTGCAAAAGGAAGCTTAACTATAGGCACAAAAATGGAGGGGAAAAATGTAGACATGCTTGACTTCAAATGCATGTTCTATCTCCTTAATCCCTACACAAGTAGAGAATTGTCTCTGGCTTTGAGAACTTTCAGTACTAGTAGTGGGAGTGAGCTTGATAACAATTTAATGCGCTTACAAATCAGTTTCGAGGCAGAATAAGCAACATGACAGAAGTATGTTTTCTAGAGAGATTTATATATTGGCAAAGTAGTGACTGCACAGAAGAGGCGAGAATTGCATCATTCGCAGAGGACATGAGGATGGAGCAGTAAATTTGAGAAGCTGACTACAAAGCGAAACTGTGGCAGAATGGAAGTAGGAGAATATCTGCAGCTAAGTTCCCCCTTGAGATCTTTATTACCCTCGCAGCTAAATATTGGGGTTGAAGAAATGTGACTTTAACTTAAGATTCACCAAAAATAAGTCTCAGGAGGAATTTGAATGAGAATGTGTGTGGGAGAGGGGTGGTACATTGGAGTGAGGCGGCTTTTTCTTTGCAGAGTGGGCAGCATGGAGGAAGTGTGAAAAAGTAGCAGGAGAAGGAGACAAATAGGCATTTCTGACTAAGTTGTTGTGACAGGAGGCAAGGTCCAAGAAATAATTTAGGATGGTAAGCCTTTAAGATCAGACCTAAGCTGATCCAGTGATGTGGAGGGTAGTACTGTAAAGATCTGAGGGAAAGATGCAACTTGAATGAAGAGTGTGATTGAGCAGATGTTTATTACATTTACCAGAAAGCAGTATTATAAGTACTGAGATGAAGTTTTAATGTATAGAGTGCTAGATATCCATTATGCTGGTGAAAGTTTAGTGAATGAGAAGTACAGGAAAGTTTAGTGAATGAGAAGCACAAGACTTTGTTGTGCTGCAGGATTAAATGTGAGAGGAAATAGAGGGTTTGCCAAAAGGAATGAAAAAAAAAATGCAGAAGGGACTGATACAAGAGGAACAAGAGTTCTATATTGTCTGTACTAATAGCCTGCCATCTAATTTAGCCTGCCATCACTCGTTCAAAATGTGTGCTAGCTGATATAGGAGAGCAGATGAATTAATAGGTGAAAGCATCAAGAATTTGAGGAGTAAAGCAGATGGGAGAACACAATAGGTGTGAAACAGAAAATGTGCAAGCACTTGGTGCAGAGATATAGCAAAAGTTAAATCTCAAATGTTCTGCTACTCAGTAGCCATTGTCACCTATCTCTTCTTGTCACAATTCAGGCTGTTCTTTCTTTGCCTTATGTTATATGTGGCATTCTGAATCCCTCATTTGACAAGTGTCATTCCTCAGGGACTGATGCTTTTTTAACATTTTTGTTGGTGACATGGACAGTGAGATAGGTTGCACCTTCAGCAAGTTTGCTGATGATGGCAAGCTCTGTGGTGTGGTCTACATGCTGGAGGGAAAGAATGCCAACCACACATTCTGGGGAGACCTTAGTAGGCAGTCTTCCAGCACCTAAAGGAGGTCTACAGGAAAGGTGGAGAGAGGCTTTTTACAATGGCATGGAGGAATAGAGCAAGGGGTAATGGCTATAAACTGAAAGGGTAGATTTAGATTAGATATTAGGAAGAAATTCTTCACTGTGAGGGTAGTGAGACACTGAAACAGGTTACCAGAGAAATTGTAGATTACTTCCTGTCCCTGGAAGCATTTAAGGCTGGATGGTGCTTCGAGCAACGTAGTCTGGTGAAAGGTGCTCCTACCCACTGCAAGGGGATTGGAATCAGATGGGATTTTAAGGTCCCTTCCAACTGAAACCATTTAATAATTCTCATGTATAGGAGATGAATCTGTCTTGTGTTATCTTACTATAAATACTGTGCTTCAAATGCGATTTCATTAGAATCACACAAAACTGAACTGCTGTAGCTGTTAGAACAGCGAAGACATGAAAAATATACTGCAGTGTACTTCAAAATCTGTAGGTAACTTCAAGCATCATAGGCTCATATATATCTATGACACAGGAAAATTCTCTGACCTAGGGTTTTTCTTTTTTTTTTTTTTTTTGGGGGGGGGGGTGGTTGGTGTTTTATTCGCTTGTTTGTTTTTTGTTTTGTTTTTAAGAGATTAGTTCTTTCTATGGAGAGGTTTGCAGACACCCTTGATCCTAAATAGAAGTCCTATTTAGGAGTCTGGTTCTTCCTACAATATCTAGATGCGCCCGAACTGTGCTATCGTGACTTTCTGTGGTGTGTGTAACCAGGCACATCTCTGTGTGGTATCGATGGTTTCACAGTACTTGCTTAAAGCAAATCTGGCTCTGACTCTTCTAGAAGATCTATCTTCAATATCAATAAAAACTGAAGGATTCTTTGAAGAAAAATTGTAGGTGAAAATGGAGGAACCTGAGCACGCTGCAATTGATGCAGTTCTTGATGCAGCTAACTCTGTTGCTTCCTTTTTTGTTAATACCTAATTATCTATATTTCACAATTCTGGTTTTACACACTTTTCCTTTTTTTTTTTTTTTTTGTTTTTGGTTTTTTTTTTAGTTGTTTGTTTTTAAAGGCCTTTGAAGTTAACAACAGTGTGTATTTGTTTCCTTGGGCCAGACGTTTCTGCCATTTAATTTGAATACAAAAAGCTTTGTTTATCTCATTCGATTCCTGAACAGAAAGCTGATGTAATTTTAAATACGGTTTTAATGGAAAGGAAATGAAGGCAGTCAAATAAACTTGGGGAGCATATCTATCTCCATTTTCTGATAAAACACTAAGCATACCCAAGGCTTTTAGCAAACCTTAAGAGATGCCTGTTATAAGATTGTGTACTTTAATATTTTATTAAAACATCTTAAAACAGTATTATGAAACTACTAAATCTTATTAGACACTTTTGTTTGGACTGAAACTACTAAACCTTATTAGACAGTTTTGTTTGGACTTTTGTGTATACGGGTTTCTAGAGTGAACTTATACTGGTGAAAGTTTTGTAATGCAGTGCAATGTTTTGGTGGTACCATGTTAGTCCTGTACCACAGGGACACTTGACATCAGATGAGGGCCAGGAAAGGCCAGCTGCTGTGTCCTGTGTTAACATACAAATAATGACTCTGACAATGCACATGGCCTTTGAATTCTTGGACACTGCACAGATAATGGTGGTAGATGTGTGCCTTGTGCTATACATTCCTTTGAAATCAATGCGAAATGGAAGTCCTCAGTAACAGCTTTGTACACACACTTCACTCATGTATACCCTGTCTTATTTGTAAGAGTTACTGATGGAAAAGAAAAATCTAAACTATTTGTTCTGAGTCTGGCAATGAGATGCTTTGTCAAGCAGCATGGAGAGTGTTGTGGCACAGAAAAATTGGCTTTGAATTTCATAGGGATCAGTGGCATGCTTCAGAAAAGCCTCTCAACAGATGGTAAATTAAAGCAACTTCTGTCTCTTAAGGTGGGATGGCTTTAAATCACTGACCTGAATGTTAAAAAAAAAAAATAAAATAAATAATAAAGTTGTCAATTACCAAGTCTGAATTCATATTTCATTATAGCACAGTCTGCAGTTTCTGGGCAAAACTTGTTTTAGCTCTGAGGTGTCCAACACACAAAACAGCTCCTGAAGTTTGCCTTGGCTGTGATCAGAATGAACTAATTAGTTTAAACATTTTGTGTTTTTATTTCTGTACTTGTTCTGCTGTGCCACTTGAGACAGGTAAAATGTATTTTTTTTTTTTTCCTGAAACAAAAGCACATCAATCTTCATGTTGATTAGAAGTACATATTGCAAGTGACTGTTATCAGACTGGAAGACACTATTCTACCTGCTTGTTGGAAGTCCTTCCTCTTATGTGATTTCTTGTTTTTGCATCATTACTGCTTACCACATTTAATAGCTTGCTTATGTAATGGTTGCTGGACTATAGGGAGCTAGTGTTTTTCATTCGTGTTTTAAGTGCTTATGTGAAACACAGAAGTTGGGATGTTAGGGATGTGTTTCCTACTTTTTTTTGTAATCCACTGTCGTTGTCTTATGAAAAAACAATGAGACATCTGAGAGTATCAAGGCAATTGTGGGAGGCAGCATCTGCATGCTGTAGGGCAACTAGGAACAGAAGATATGACCCTAAATAACCCTGAATGGAGGATGATATTTGAGATGAGTTTGATGAGTTCAAAAACTTGTAGTTAAAAGCCAGAAGCTGTCAATTGTTTCTACTAACACTACAATATACTGTAAACACATGTTTTGTTCAATCTTCAGCCACTGTCCAAATGTTAAGTTTGGATTAGAGACTGTGACTTTGAGATGATAGCTAATGTGGTACAAGATCAATGGTCTTAGTTTTAACCTACCATCCCCATATTTTGCAACTTTTATGAAATGTTGAATCACGAATGTCTGGTAAGAAAATCAAGAACCTGGCAGTGGTAGATGCTTAAGTTATCTGCATTTCTTAAAGATTACATACCAGAATGAAGGAAAAGCTTGGAAAGGGGAGTTTTTCCTATCTGGAACATCAGCTCTCTTAGGCATGGCACAACAGCTGTTGTGAGATGCTGGTGGAGGTGTTGAGTGGGCTGTGGTGCCATGCAGTGACCTATGACAAGGGAAACATGAATAAAAATAAACATAAATGTCAATGCTGATGAATAGAGTTAAGGTGTTTTTGCAGATCACATAGGGATATTTTTATATATGTACCTCAGTACATTTAAAAAATACTTGCACATGGAGAGGCATATTCAGTACAGAAGTAAATGTAAAGACTTCTGTGAAGAAGCATTAAGTATTGTGCAAAAGACCTTGAATAATAAATAGGAGATATGATAAAGTAGTATAAAATGTTTTGACTATTCAGTTAAAGGAAGAAGCCATAGAATCATATGGTATTTTGTTTGGAAAGGACCTTCAAAAATCATCTAGTCCAACTCCTCCTTCCGTGGACTGGGACAGAGGTGATGAGGAATTATTATGATGCTAAGTACCTTCAACTTCTTTTTAGCTTTAGTTGGTAATAGAAAAGTAGTACCTGATGGAAAATCTCTAACTCACTGCCTTTTTTCTAAACCACTTTTTTGCAGTAGATAGGAAAGACTTTGTGCAAACTGGTTAAAAGTGACTGAAAGCCAAGTTTGTCTGGGAGTATTCCTTTAAGCCTTTATACTTTCCAAGCTCTCATCTTCTTCTGCACTTTAATTTGAATAATTGAAAAAGAAAAGTTTTTCTTGATAGAAACCTTTTTTTTCTGAAAGATTGATAGCATATTCCATTTCTGTTAACTCTGTTTCAGAAAAGCATTTTGTTTGAAGGCATGAAGGTGCTCTTAAAGCATTATTATATTTCTTCCTAGCTCCTCCGCAAGTTTTGCTTTGCCTAAAACTGGAATGAGGACTTATGGAAAATAACCTTAGGTGGTGAATATATGCTCATTATTCTGAGTAAATAGTAATTATTCTGTGATACATGGTCTAAATTCTGATCCTGTCTGGAGAGGTCCTGCTAAAAGGGGGAAGCTGATGGGAGGCTGTCCTGGGCTTAAACCACAACAGAAGCCATACAAAGTTTCACTACTCAAAAAAGTAAATATGTCTGGATCATTTTATGGTTTCTAGAATGTTGCGCTGATATTTATCTGAATATTTGTATTGTTTTTAATTAAAATTGTGTTCTGCAGCCTGATATGTAGATGGCTTAATTTTAGCAATGTAGGTATATTAATAATTCATTAATACACGTAGTTTGGATATAACTAATGTTATGAAGGAGGAAAAATTGCATGCTGAAGTGTACCAGCTATTCTGACAGTATACATTTCAGTAACACAGCTTTTTTAAACGGTGTCACATGAGGAATTTGGTCCCTAGTAGCAAAGTATCTTCTTTTGCTGCAATATGAAAAGAACAATGCTACTGACACCTGAATTCTGGCTTTTGCAAATGTTTCTTTTTACCTTTTATTGCAGAACACCTGCAATTTACTGGGGCTGGGATTAGATTGCTACACATAACCCTGCATCACTGCAGAAACAGCTGAAAATTGAAGTACCTGTAGAGTGCTTTAGAACAGGTGTCAAGAATAAAAATGTCTTAGAATAAAGAAGTCTTAGATCAGTTTTCAAAACACATAGAGCAACAAATGGTAAGACCTCTTTACTTCGAGAAATACTAATTTGTATTGGAAACTGTGAGGCTTATGAATTCACCAGAGCATTTTGCTTTAACATTAGGCAGAAAAGTGCCTCACACAAAGGAACAATAGAAGATGAAAAGAGTAGCAAATAAAATCGATAGGGATTAGATCTTAGTAATTTTTTCCACTCTCTTCCCAACTTTGGTCATGAAAATTTTTAGTCTTGTACGCATGCGCATTCCTCATCTATAAAAATGTACTGTTTTTATGAGTACTCTGTTTCTTTCTAGAATGTAAGGCAGGCTTTCATATGTGTGTATAAATAGGTAAAAAGTTAGATACCTCACCTTTGTACAAGTCTGAAAAGAAATTACTGTGATGGTTCTTACTTTGAGGAAGCTGAACTGCCACCCACAGAGCATCTGAAATTTTGCTGAAGATTTTTCTGTCTCTGTATTGGCATGATGCTGTGAAAATAAGTTTTCATAAGTGATAACACATAAAAACTTGGTAAGACCTGAAGAGGATTCCATATGTGTACATACAGGTGTATAGAATCATAGAATAGAATAGTTAGGGTTGGAAAGGAGCTTAGGATCATCTAGTTCCAACCCCCCTGCCATGGGCAGGGACACCTCCCACTAAACCATGCCACCCAACGCTATGTCCAACCTGGCCTTGAACACCACCAATGATGGAGCATTCGCAACTTTCCTGTACAACCCATTCCTGTGCCTCACCACCCTTACAGTAAAGAATTTCTTCCTCATATCCAATCTAAACTTCCTCTGTTTAAGTTTGAATCTGTTATCCCATGTCCTATCACTACAGTTCCTAATGAAGAGTCCCCCCCCAGCATCCTTATAGGCCCCCTTCAGATACTTTTGGATGCGACATCCTGTTGCACCCAAAGCAGATACAGCCTATTTAGCAGTATTGATTTCCCAATATGAATTAGCCTGGGAAGGTGATGAACAAATTTCCATGATCTCCTTGTAGAGTTCTCAAATTAGGTTCAAATTAATGAGAGGGTAGGTTTATAGATGAGCACCTAAAGAAGCGCACTTGGTCCATTAGACTGTTAGATGTTGATGATTTTAATTAAAACTAGTTAAGAAGGGATCTAAATGTGCAAGTTCCTGCATCTTTCAGAATTCATTTCTGCTTCCAGGTCTTAGGAAATGGGGAATTAATAAATGTTGTGAAATTATCATTAGTAATTCAGGTGTAGGAGGAAGAGAGCAACAGGAGTTTTTACAGACCTAACAATCTCAGGAGGTAAAGTTAGGATGTTAAATTAGTAGGAGGTAAAAGTAGACTGTTGTCCTGGGTTCAGCAGTAGCAGCCATTTTTCTCTTTCTTGGTAGCTGGTGCAGCACTGTGTTTTTGACTTTTGGCCTGGGAATAGTGCTGATAACACCAATGTTTTTAGTTATGGCTTAGTGATGTTTGGTCTGGCCAAGGACTTTCT